>JAAQPG010000547.1:0-50705 GCA_013186905.1 Fusarium udum
AGATTATATGCTGAGGGTATACATGGGAAAGTTTACAACAGCATGATAAGATCCAACACGTAACCTGAGGTGGGTTGCCGAGTGGATCCAATTTTGATAGATCACGTGCATTGGTGTCACATCGCGTGTGGCTTCCAATCGCGTCTCCTCCGGGCTAGGAGGCCAGTCTAGGTAGTTCAAGCTCAACTTCCAAGCCAAAGGTGACAAGACATCCCAAAGAACTTTCAACAAAACATTATTAGAGTGTCCAACTCTTGAAAAGCCTTTTGCGATTCTCAGAATGGCCCGTACAGCTGCTGCCAAAAAGCGCGCTGCCGATTCTGACAGTGAGCCCGAGACTGTTTCTAAAAGAGTCAAGAGTGGAACATCAGTTGAGTCGGATGGTAAAGATGATGATGGAAATCCATTCTGGGAGGTATGCGAGTTCGAAGCATCTACCTTTGGGCTCGCGCGCTAACAGGACGTCTCCAGCTCTCAAACAAGCGCCGTGTTGGTGTATCAGACTTCAGCAAGAAAACCTTTGTCAATATTCGCGAGTACTATGATAAGGATGGCAAGACTTTACCTGGCAAGAAGGTATTTCTGGAGGTTTCATTCATTTTGGACATCTCACTGATTAGTTGAATAGGGTATTTCGCTTTCCATCGAGCAGTACAATGCTTTCCTTAAGGCTGTTCCACAGATCAATGCTGCTCTTCGCGCCAAGGGTCTCGTAGTTGAGGGTGACGTCGCAGACGAGCCTGATACTGCTCTGATTCCAGCTACTAAGGCTAAGAAAGAGCGGAAGAAGTCACCAAAGGCGAACATTGAGACCACCAGCGAGGAAGAGGACTAGAGCGGCGTATCTGGCTTCTTTTTTTTGTCGAATCTTCTTTCCAACATTTTTTTGCCCACAAGCTGGGCTTGTGTTAGCACTGTGCATACCACGCATGGAGTTTTTGGAGTCGCGGCCATCACGCCCTTGGGGCCCAATCGGTTATTGTGCATGGGATCACCTTCTGGCTCTATGTCAGAATGATAGATTTCAGCTAAGAAACGAGAATGATAGTAATATGATCAGGTTACTGGCGCGGACACGAAATCCAGAATGGTCCTAATGAAGAATATCATGCAAGCAAGGTAATTCAAGTTAATTACAATATCTGGCATAGCGATAGACTCGTACTCGTTACGCAGCAGACAAGTTTTACTGGAATACATTAGAACCAAGATTTACATTGATGGCAAATGCCCTGCTTTATCAAGGCAAAGCCATAGGGTCATGGGGGATTTATCTATAGCAAGAGTTTTGCCCATATGAAACATAGCTTATATGAAGGGGTAAACAAGCAAAACTTCAAGAAACGACTTACTAGGAACACATTATTTATAAGATAGAAATATATATATCACACCAGGTTCTCGCTCAGCCATTCAGACTATCGCAATCATATAGGGTCGCGCAGTTTTAGCAACTACAGATTCACAGTATTCTAATTCCTAACTTACACCCCCTTAGCCTTGTCACTCTAAGGTCAGGGAGATCTCTATCATCCTTCCATTGCAGGGAATACTGTCAGGAGCCCATCCAATGCTAATGAATGGGAACTGTACGCTTTTAGAACTTCAGCGCAGTCCATGGCAGAATTGTAGCTTAAGATTCAGATCTAACTGGTGAATAGGCACAATATGCGGATGGTTTTGGAGACAAGAATTATTATGTGCATCCGTATACGCATAGCATATGAGGTACAAACCCCATGCTCTTCTTAGTTTCAAATCTCGAAAGGGGCGGGTCGACGTGCAAGCTTTATTCCCGACAAGCTAGCTTGGCTTCGATAAGAGCTTACAATCCAAAGTTTAGCAGTAAACATTCGCTTATCACAGTTCTCATTCCAATTAAATGTTGGGGGTCTGGAACAATTCCACGGCTGTGATTAGGAGAAAGTAAGTATCAGGTCTGGAACTCGAATGGAAAATAACTGCGCCCCGCTCACTCAGCGCTTCAACCAAGTATCATGAAGTTGATCAGCAACTTTCCAGCAAGGCAATGTCGGCTGCGGCCTGGCAATGGTGATCCAGTAGCCAGCCACTATACTCCGTATCCAGACTATCAATATTGGTCTCTTTGAGGATTCATCTGCATTGCAGTCCTTAGCAGAAGTTAAATAACCTAGAGGGACTTGCTGAGTTGCTGCTTCATTATAAGTTATCTTGGGGAAAGACGTAATGCCATGTTTCCTAGAAATGCCTTATTATCAGGAACATTACGAGTGCTATACAAGATCAGGGCGGTAACAGAAGTCCTGATGCCAAGCCCCCATAGTACGGGGAGATATGGGTGATGATGCTGATGGATGCCCGGCTTTGGCGCCTCCCAAGCCCCTGGACCCAGCAAAAATTGGACCTACGGCCTCCTATTTCGGGCTTAACATCCAATATTATTTGCTGGTTCTATCCACCTTAACTTCTGACTTGTCCTCTCATCTCCAAGTCTGTGCCTTGTTTCACCCTCTCATCAACTGTACAATTGAATCCCTTGTTTCTTTTGTTGATTCTTACATTATTATCACTCTGGTCACTCTTTGTTTTATTTGTTCTACGCGAGGTTTTTCTTTTACAGCTTTCTGCTCCTAACAAATCTACCGGAACTCACGATCGGCTCTTCCGCTCAGTGACGCAGCTCAACAACAAACCGCCGTTATAATCCTTTCAGTTCAAGCTCTTTTTACCAACCATCAAGCCACAGTTTTATCTCATCTTTCAAATCCAAGTTGTCTCTCGTGTGTGAGCGGCAGTATCACGTTTATCTGAAAATATCCAATTTTTGTTTGATGTTTGTGCTATTAAAGTTATAATCATCTTGTTGTTTCAAGTACCAGCTTCTGAAATGCGCATTTCATGGCGTCTCGGCTCTGGGTACGTCGAGTCAGTGGATGACTATATCGGCGTGTTGGTGCCACTGGAGGAAGCTCATCTTTACAGCCAAGCGGCTAAAGCGAAGGGCGCCGGTCATGGGGAAACGCGGGATGAGGGTGAGATGGATGATTTGGAGATGAAAGAAGAACGCGAGGGCATGCTGGGAGGTGATGCTGCTGAGTACACGGTAGATGGTCTACGCAAAGAAATGAGAGAAGGGCGACGAGGTCAATGGACGACATATGAGAGTGAGTGCTACATTTAAGGCTGCTGCATTATGAGCTAACGATGTTTCAGTCAAATCAAAGCTCATGAATAAGGCAATTGGAGATATCGGTATGGGCAGTTATAACTGGCAGTTATTCGTTCTCTGTGGATGTGGATGGTTCGCCGACAACCTTTGGATGCAGGGAGTGTCACTCTGTCTGCCATCCCTATCAGGAGAATTCGGTGTCGATGAAAAGACAGTTCGATACACAACCAGCGCCCTGTTCGTCGGTCTATCGATTGGGAGTTTTTTCTGGGGAATTGGGTCCGATTTCCTTGGTCGTCGCATTGCCTTCAACACTACCTTGCTTATTACCAGTGTATTTGGCATTATGTCCGCTTATGCTCAAAGCTGGGGCAGTGTTTGCTTCTTCTTCAGTGCCCTTGGTTTCGGCGTCGGCGGCAATCTTCCTGTTGATGGTGCCCTCTTCCTGGAATTTCTCCCTGATGCTTCCAGCGCTTTGCTCACTCTGCTGTCCGTCTGGTGGCCTTTTGGACAACTTGTCTCATCTCTGATTGCATGGTACTTTATCGGCAACTGGCCAGTTGAGCAGGGTTGGCGATACTTCATTGTCACCATCGGCATTGTTACTTTCGCCATGTTTGTTGTCCGATTCTTCGTCTTTCATCTCTTCGAGTCACCCAAGTTCCTTCTCAACAAGGGTCGCCAACATGAGGCAGTGGCTGTCATTCATGGTCTGGCATACCGTAATGGTACCAAGACTTGGCTTACTTCGGAGCTTCTCGACTTGGTTGCTTGTGAGGATGGCGAGGATCTAGCCCATGTTGTAGAGAAGAAGATTCCTGCTCCATCAACTATGGGTTTCCTCCGGGAGAAGCTCCAGTCATTCTCCGGAGAGCGTCTGCGACCTCTGTTCCAGAATAAGACCCTCGGCATGGCAACTTCTTTGATCTGGTTTTGCTGGGCTACCATTGGCATGGGATATCCTCTTTTCAATGCCTTCCTTCCTCAATACTTTGCTCGTGCACATAATGAAGCATCAGATAACATGCAGTCCGAAACAGACACCATCTCGTCAGACACATACCGCAACTACGCCATCGCCTCTGTCATGGGCGTCCCTGGTTCTCTTCTCGCTGCATACCTCGTTGATCACCCGTCCCCTTTCCTTGGTCGTCGAGGAACGCTTGCCAGTTCCACCCTCCTCTCCGCGGTGTTCCTTTTCCTCTTTGTCTTCTACGGCACCACATCAACTGCCCAATTGCTAATGTCTTGTGTTGAGGCTTTCGCCCAAAACATCATGTACGGTGTTCTGTACGCCTTTACGCCTGAGATATTCCCTGCTCCTGTTCGAGGCGCTGGTACCGGCGTGGCCAGCTTCCTGAACCGTATTACTGGCCTTATGGCACCCATTATTGCCGCTACCGTTCCTGGTGACGGTGCTACTACACCTATTATCATATCTGCAGTCCTTATTTTGTCGGCTTTTATTGGCATTTGTCTCATCCCCATCGAGACAAGAGGAGCTTCACGACTTTGAGTCCTCAACTTTCAATTAAGTGCGGTCCAAGCATAATAGGCACCGCATAACCTTGTTACAACACACGCATACTAACGACCTGGAGTCAAAGAGTGGTCTTGGGTATAACTTGCATTTCTGATGTCATTTACATCGGGGTTTGGCAGTGCTTTGTATTTCATGCTATTCATAAAGCTAGTTGTCTGCATAGAGCACAGATTAAGTAGTGGGTGATAATTAAAAAACTACGATACATATTGATAAATTTTGCCTATCTGTTACCTTTTGCACCTGCCGGTGCATCAACTCTCCTCTTCCTCAGTGACGTCCCCATGGCATCTCTAACCATAGGGTCAGCTCTGATAGTATTCTGTACAAGCCACTCCCTCATCTTGCCCTGTAGATTGGATGTTGCATCATTGTCACCCTTAAAGGGAGCCATTTCCATATCCAATAGTCGTACAGCATCTCCGTCAAGTTGCTTTGTCAACATTTCAAGGCGATGTAGGCTTTGTCTCATAGCCTTTTCGTCGTCCTCCTCGGATTTTTCTGGCCCCGTGATCATGAATGCAATGAGAGGTCCTATCTGGTTGAGAGCAATGTAGAAAGTGATCGTGAGTCTCCGGGCGAGAGAGATGATCTGGAAAGGTAGATATGGTGGCGAAGATGTAAATCGGAGGAGGACGGCGTTGATGGCATTGACAAAAGGTGGGAAGTCGGGACGTGTTACGGCATGGAGCTCGAATACGCAAAGGGCGATCAGAACTAGCCACCGGTAGTATTTACCAAACTCCATATAGCCAAATAAGCCCAGAATGTAGATTGATGCGGCAGCCACAACGTAGTGAGGCAGGATGCCGGAGACAGCACCACGAGTAACATAATCTCTGATAGTAACGCACTTCTGCCACCGCGCAATCTCAGGTCCGAAGCGCTCATATGCAAATCTTTTGGCGGTATCTTGTAGCGTATCACTAGCAACCTTTAGGTGCATGAAAAAGGCAGCAGAATCGCCAGCGTCCTTGCCTGCTTTGTCGGGGTGGTGCATGGCAGCCAAGCGGCGGAAGCGCGTCTTGATCTCGCGATCGGCAGCATCGAGTGGCACTCCGAGATCTGCATAGTATGAGGATATACGGCGCTGTTCATAGTCCGCTTCGAAGATTGTGTAGCAGAGGTAGGCTGCGACAACGAGGATATGTATGGTGCGTCGATGCGAGTTATAGCGGGCAGAGCCAGGGGCAGGCTTGGGATCGCCGGCGCGAATGGTAAAGCCATAATAGATGGTCTGGAGCCACCCTGTTGCAAGCTATGAAGCGGTTAGCAGGTCAAGCAAGTTCCCGTGAACGAATCTCATACGTTTGGGAGAAAGGCCCAACCTAGCATAGACAAATAGCCAGACATGGTGGGCAGCGGATCATTGGTAGATGTTTAGTGAGTTTCGGAATTATGGGTGAATGTGTTAAAGAGAAAGGAAATTTCTGGCATCAACCAAGTTGGGAATACCTGTGTACCTAGGTAGGTTGGTATTTGATGTGGCCAGATTGTACCGTAGTAAGGAAGTTGCAAACCTAGGCTCGTGCTGGCAATTGTTAGTTGGTGTTTCGAGCTCCAGTGCGTCAGAGTGGGTCTAGAGTCTTACAAGCCGAAGCCATTTCTTTATCACTGCTCGCATGACTCTTCAACTTCAATTACTATTCATACAAGCACTTTCGCTGACATAGTACGGAATAGTATATCAAATATTGAATGCCTGTGTCATATGCTCACCCATACACATTAACTGCTATAAATAATTGAGAGCCTATGGTTTGGACGTTGATCCCCGTTTCAGTGTCTAAATCAGTCATCTTCTCGTGAGTCGTGAGTAAACATCAAATTATCACTTCCAGGAGGAACTTGAGATCTTTATCCTAAGTGATGAAAAGGCTTAGGCAATTTAGTATAAGTTTGGGGAAGTCTTTACTGAGTTATTTTGGCACCCTCTTCTAGAGTCTCATGTTTCCCTTCTCCCTGAGGACTTCCTACCATTCATATCCTAAGATACTGTTGCCACCCGATCATCTGCTCTTTGCATTGATCTCCAAAGGAACGCTATGTGGCTTATAAGAGCTATGCGACTGGGGTTTTGAGCCAACCATCTCATCGTTGCATTCTACCAGCCCTTACCGCGAGTGGATGCATGAAGAAGGTGCCGAAAACAGAAGTTAAGACCGTCAGACTATTGATCGTATTATCCAACTTGTGGTACGGATAGGATCCCTTGATATGGTTTGTGGCTGCGAAGGCTTGAAGCAAGATGCTGGCAGTCAGAGTGAGTGTGGTAAATTAAAGTTGAAGATATTGTCGTATGTAGGTAGCCTTAGGCTTCCTCTGGAGGGGCTCTACTTTCACTCGCAGTCTCCCCAGATACTACCTTTCTGTTTCTTGGCCATGCGAGTTTCATTGATATTGGTGTTTGCTACGACAGCATTCGCAGCATGCAATGGTCATGATGGATTTTGCGGGCGAAAATATTCGGATATCACTTTCATTGGCACGCATAACAGTGCTTTTGTTGGAGAGCTTCCAGTTCACAACTAATACATCTCGGTCTTAGAACAACTCAATTTAGGCGTACGATTCTTACAGGCTCAGACACAAGGCAAGAATGGCGATATAAAGATGTGCCACACACACTGCTGGCAACTGGACGCTGGACCCTTGCATCACTATCTAGAAGAGATATCAGAATGGATCGGAAAGAACCCAGATGAGGTTGTGACGATACTACTGACGAACGTTGACGCCCTGCCGATTGAAAAGTTCGACGAAGCTTTCAGCAGTGCAGGGTTAAAAGACGTCGTATTTCGTCCCAAGGAGAGGCTTTCTCGAGACGAGTGGCCAACTCTGCAAGAGCTACTTGACGATGGAACTCGGCTTATTGTATTTATGGGTATGCCTTGTTCTAATTATTCGTTTCTTTAGCTTACTGGCTGTTATAGATTACAATATGGATGAGAGCAAAGTTGACTACATACTTGATGAGTTCGACTATTTCTGGGAGACTCCATTCGGTGAAACTGACCCCTCGTTTCCAACCTGCGAGGTTGACCGGCCGGAGAAGGGGGATCCAACCGTACTCATGGGGATCATGAACCATATGCTGAATCACGACGTCATGGGCGTTATCATGCCAGATCAGATCGATACAGAGAAGACGAATTCAAAGTATTCTATCCAAAAACAGGTAGACCTTTGCGAGGGCAGCTGGGGCCGGCGACCGAATGTCGTTCTTGTAAGTGGTAAATAAACTTTGTAAAAAGGATGTATCTAACTGAACTTCACAGTTGGACTGGGTTAACGTTGGAGAGGCAATGGACGCCCAGATATCTCTGAATGCTTTACAAGGATCGCACAGTTGAAATCTCGCAAACGAAGGGCGTCCTTAAGAGTTATGTACACAGACATCTTCCAGTAGATCCACCGAACTATTCAGATCAATATGACCTACATTCACGCACTGCTATCCAACAGTCACAGCCAGACGAGCTACTCGACTATCAGCATAATTCGCTTAGTAGTAAACTGTCCATTGCCATTCCAGCAGTACGGTCCTTCAGTACTGATAACACCCGTCTGCCTATTCCTATAATGTCAGGAGTTCCTTCGAATCCCCAAAGATTTCGATCCCCAGATCGTGCATGTACTTTTTGCATATACAGCTTGGCATAATTCCGTTCGGCTGGGGCCATCATATCGTGGTTGTTTTGACATGGTGTTGTTGTTATGTTGTTGATCTAGAGTGCAAAGTGGTATGTAAAGACTAGCTGTTGATTGGTAGCTTAAAAGTACCTTGGTTAGGTGCGAATAGCGGGAGGATCCAGGGATCATGTACCTGGCTAGCGCAATCATCCCCTGAGCAAACTCTATTACATCCGTTGGACCAATAGCGTTATTTAGGTACCCAACGGTCAGATGCCTCATTTTGTTTACTTGACCCGCAAAAATAAAGAAAGATGTAATGGCTAGAATGGATACCCCAGAATACGAGTTTGGAGGTTCTTTACTTGCCTATGTGCTAAAACAGGCATGATCTGAGGAAAAGCTACGCGATTTGTGATAATGTATTGCACAGGACTAAGACAAGACATGCCAGAGCCCTCGTCAAAGTCTTAAAGAGCCCCTTTTCATAGACGGAATGCCGAATCTGAATCACTTGGGCTTTTGCTTGTGACACCTGTAGCAGGTAGATGAGTATCTTGGCCAGACCTATGTCGACTACTTTGTACAGCCTAAGTAGACAAAATGGAATCTTAACTTTCCTGATTGAGCCTGCAATTTCACATCCACTCTTCATCTATCTATTGGCAACCCAGCGGACATAAACATCACGCTTCCATCATTTGCCGTCCCCTCTACAAATCTACCTACACCTCATCTTAGTGGCGCGCCTCCTTTTCCGGCTTTGTCTCCCTGATCTTCCTGCCAGCCTTAGCAAATGCTCAATTAAGCATCCAATTTGTGATTTCGTCTCGTATCTCTGACTTTTCTTCCTCACTCTTCGCCTTCTTTTGTTTTCTCTTCTCCATCGTCTTATATCTCCCCCACATCCAGACCCATACAATGTTGCTTCGCAAGCTCGGGCATGCCCTGGCTGCGACAGCAGGTAAGTTTGTCCTCTTTTCTGGAAGACGAAATCCTTTCTCTTTTTTCACTACTGCTGACACGCGTTCTTCGGCAGCCCTCTTTCCAGCCGCTTTTGCCAAAGAAAAAGATGAAGGTGGTCAATCCACCTTCGTTTCCCCAGACGGAGACGTAGCGTTTGCGATTGACATTGGCGAGAACGCCAACACCGAAGTCTACTTCAGTCTCCGTGTTAAGAAGAATCGATCCTGGGGCGCTGTTGGTCTTGGAAGCGAGGATATGCCCGGAGCCCTATTCCTCATGGTATACAAGAGCCGGACTACCAACAATGTTACATTCTCCCCTCGACTCGCCTACGGCCACTACGAGCCTTATTATTGGGATGAGATGGATTACGAAGTTCTCAATACCACAGGAATTATCGACGATCACATGGTGGCCACAATTCGCTGCAAGAGTGGATGTCGCAGTTGGCCATCGCATGGTGGACAAAAGGGATACCTCGACGTTTACGATCACAATAGCAAGGCCATCTTCGCTTTTGGGCCAAAGGAGGACTACTACAGTGACGAGACGGACGCACCTTTGAAATACCATGCAGGATATGGCAGTTTCTCACTCGACATCAAACGAACACACGGGAAATCCGAACTGCCATCTCTTAGCGATTCAACAAAAGATGTTGGATCCGAGTTTATCTACGCGACGAAGGCCAAGCCAAACTGGGCATCACCGCTTCACGGAGTTTTTATGGTCTTATCAATCATATTCCTCATGCCAATTGGCGTTGTTCTGCTGAGGTCTGGAGGCTGGGTCAAGTGGCATGCTCTGAACCAATCCATTGCGACTCTGGGTGTCTTTGCAGGTTTTGGTATTGGTGTTGCGAACAGTTTCTATTACCAAAGAGTAAGTTCATCCCGGTTATTCTGGGCCTGTCACTTACAAATGTTGTAGTCTCGAAGTTTTGATGATCCTCACCAAATTATTGGATTCGTCGTCACTGGCTTATTGCTTGGGCAGTTTGGACTAGGAGTAATGCACCATACTCAATATAGGAGAACACAGACCCCGACCAAGTACGGCAAGTTTCATCTTTGGGTTGGCCGTATCATTCTATTCCTGGGCACTTTGAACGCATTCCTGTAAGTTGTCACATGCACACATCGATTGCTCATCGCTAACCATCATCAGCGGCTTCACCTTTGCTCTGAACAGAAAATTTGGCATGCTCCTTGCTCTTCTCATCATCTTTATCTGCATAAGCAGCCTCATCTTGATCTATGGTCGTCGATACATGGACAAGCGCCGTCTCGGACCTCGCGGCCCTGGTCTGGCAGGCCCTCAGCAATACAGCGCACCGCCATGGCGGGAGCCTCCTCCCCAACACATGGGTTATCCATCCGATCCTCCTCCAGGTTATCAACCGCCATCGAACCAGGCCGGGCTTGGTCAAATGTCACCTGCGTTGCGATCACCATCCCCATGGCAATCAAATGACAAAGATGACGAGGCGGATTTGAACCTGGGACGCGAGCAGCGACCGAGGGAGTTCTGATCAATACTTTGAGTTTGGGTACTGGAGTTGGCATTTATGTTATCTTTCATGCAATAAGACGAATAACATGAGTGATCGAAACATTGGTCATAAAAAGTGAGACTGTGACTCGTCATCTACCTATGTCAACCTGGCCAGAAAGTGGGAAATAACACGTTGTTGGCTGCAAGGTCAAGTGGAATGGAATAACAACAGACTTATCACCCTGGTCGAATACAGGGTCTTCGCCTAAGAACATAATCAAAGTAAATTAGTAACTCAAGCTTACACTGAACGTGGTTGAATGGGGCCTCGATATAAGTCTTATTAGAGGAATCAAGATAGTTAAGGGTCTAGGGTAGCTTGAAAGTCATTTGTAGCATCTGCAGTAATACTTCATCAGGTCTCTTTTTCTCTCATTTTTTTCCTGACGGGAACTCAATAGCTAACTTTTCAAAGGAGTATTATCTTTCGTCACACTTGTAGTGGGTGCTTTACCTTGTGCTATAGTTCGACTGATGTAATGCCGACCTCGGATCGTGATGCGTTATTTCAACTCATGGTCGTCTGAAAATTAACTCAACCAAGGCAGACAGTTTTCCTTTCTCAACATCCAGTCACCATAACACCTCTCAAGCGGCAGCCATGTCAGTAAAAGTTAACGTC
Organism: Fusarium udum; assembly: GCA_013186905.1. Classification (NCBI taxonomy): domain Eukaryota; kingdom Fungi; phylum Ascomycota; class Sordariomycetes; order Hypocreales; family Nectriaceae; genus Fusarium; species Fusarium udum. The sequence goes on from JAAQPG010000547.1 coordinate 11,470, forward strand.
GGAAACCTAAGCCTCCGTATCGGGGCTGTTCCCCTGACACAAGAGGAGTTCGCGCCATTTGGAGACGTCGTCTCCAACCCACGACCAAGCCTTCTTCCATCAAAACACGCATCTGAAGGTGGTTCTCTCCCATACAATGGCACCACTGCCAACCAAGGAACAGCAATTCGCTATGCCGATGTCAGCAAGCCTCAGGACCTTCTCTCACAGGCTCCCAGCAGCAATGGCCGGTTGATCATGAGCCAATTCGTCTGCGAAGCGAGAACTTTGGCACCTGCAAGCGATGACGCTTCGCAGAGCGAGTTCGCCGTCAACATTCTTGAACGGCACCCATTTACTTCTCAAACCTTTGCCCCACTCACCTCTACCGCTTCAAGCTACTTGGTCATCGTGGCCCCTTCTCTGCCACCATCTCTCCAAGACGATGGTCTACCTGTACCAAGTGGAGAGGGTCTACCCGGTAGAGGTCTCCCTGATCTGAAAGGGTTGTGTGCGTTCGTAGCAACAGACCGGCAGGCTGTGACTTATGCGGCTGGGACATGGCACGCTCCAATGGTAGCTCTTGGTAAGAAGGAGACAACGTTGGATTTCCTGGTTGTTCAGTTCTCCTCCGGCGTTGACATTCAAGACTGTCAGATCGTCACATTTGAGGGGAATGACTCCAAAGAACCCGACATTAAAGTGCGCGTTCCGCGAGGCGGAAGCGTTACCGCCAAACTATAGCTAAACCAATACACGCGATATTTGAGGATCGCACAATGCGTAACTGGACAGTGGCTGAGTAGAGATAGCTGAGCATGCAATTTAAAATATATGCTTCATTCACCCGAGAACAAGATATTATGATGCGAAGCCCCTGGGCTTTAACGTTTCAGCTAATCTTGAATTGAACAAGCTCAGGTTGGCCAATATAATGACTACAATTATACGAATATGACAATAATAGTAATAGTTCTCAGATCCATAGACAACCACGTTGCCAAAAGCTTAGTCATCGTGCATTCCTATCATCCGTCCCACGATGTCTTTTAAACTGTTCTTATAAGTAGCTTGACTAGATAGGCACCTAGGGCCATGAGTTGTCAATTCTATCATCCTTGTAGAATCCCGGGTAATATTGCAAATCAGTCGACAGTTACAACAAGCTGCGTCGTATCCTGAGCCAAAATGGCAGCCCAATTTGAAGCTGCAGAGGCCCGCAACAAGCTGGAGGATCTCTCTGGAATTCAGCTTGAGCCCGGCGAGAACCCATACAACGCCCTCATCAAAGCCTGCAATGATGATCCGGTAAGTGACTGTCATTCAAACTTATTTCCAAACTCACAATGTCAGGCTGAGGTCCAAACTCTGTACTCTGTCCACCGAACAAAGAGGAACGGTCAACAAGCGGAGAAGTTCTTGTCTTCTGATTTCCAGGAACTGGTTATTGACCAGACACTCCTGCGGCTTGAAGACCCGACTGTAGAGCCGGGATTCCGTGACAATAGGAACTGTTTGGTCATCTGGGCCAGACCCCCAGACCATGTTATCCGCTTAGCCTCCAAGGTCAATGAGTTACTCAAGAAGGCTGCACCTAGTGAGGGGATTCAGTCCCATAGTCAACTGACATATACTGACCGTTAAAAAGGTGTCTGGCTTATGCCTTCACATAGGATGCATTTGACAACCCTTGAGGTTGCATTCTCCAAAACACCCAAGGAGATTGCTGCCTTCGTAACGACTCTGAAACCAGCTATCCCTGACATTGTGAACTATCCATATCGTTACAGGTCCCGCCTTGTCAAGCCTATGGTTTCTTACGATTTGTCTGCTTTTGCCCTCTCGTTTCTTCCAGCGTCAGGCGAAGCAGCACTCTCCCCCCCTCTTACCGAGCCTGTTATTACAGAGGGGATCACGCAGGGAGACGCTTACACATATCACCATCTGCGTCGCGACGTGTACGACAAGGTACAGGAAAGCGGCGTCGTTGTTGGGTCAAGATATCAAGTTCCCAGTGCGCACATCACGCTTGGACGCTATCTGAATCACGATGATCATGACACGCCAGAGAAGAGGGCAGCCTGGGTTAAGGCCATTGATGAGGTCAATGCATGGCTAGAGAAGGAGGTATGGGATAATCCTGACTCCGAGTATAATGCTGGCGAGTGGCTAGTTGGCCACGAGAGAGGACTGGATGCACGAAATGGCACACTCTGGTATGGAGGCGGCAAGACTATAATGCTGGGTGAAGGATTTTAGAATAGCATCAGAGCTTTAGACCTATAGACCGATACATCGTTGCTTTTTTGAAGCTTTCTCAACCATGACCATGACTCATAGGCTCTATCCCGCTTGACGTTGAGGGGTAATGGCTCAACCCTTGAAAATGGTTCATCACCATGAATGCACGTTATTGTGCTTTGCTTCAGAAAATTCGTGTTGGTGCATCACAGAGAGCTATTTTTTTTCATTCGTTCCCTATGAAACATGCCTCAAATCGAGGGCGTGTACCTCCTTTCGCCTGTGTCCATCCATGATGCCCAAATGCCGCCGAGGTAAGCATAGAAATGGTGACCCTGAGACCCCAAACACAAAGCACTTAGAAAACCAGAGCAGCACCCTTCGTCTTCTTGTCACCACTGTTTTCAATGTCAGTATATTACGAATCCATGGAGCCAAGAGATCACGTACCCAAGCTCGAAGTGCTTGCATCGCTTCAGCGCCAGCTGGAGCTTGGTCTTGCACTTGACACACTCCAATCGCAGAACAACCTTCTTGGTAGTCTTGGCCTTCTTGTGGAAGACAGGCTTGGTCTGACCACCATAACCGGACTGCTTGCGGTCGTATCGGCGCTTACCCTGCGCGAACAAGGAGGCCTTGCCAGCCTTGTACTGGGTGACCTTGTGCTGGGTGTGCTTGCGGCACTCCTTGCCCTTGCAGTAGGTGTTTCGGGTCTTGGGAATGTTGACCTGTAGGAGCCAGAATGTTAGCCATCTAGTAATATTCGAGGATCAAGACCTCTGTCCAGATCTCAGCATATCGAGTCGCAAGCCCCCAAGACAGTTTGAGAGAAAAGATTGGATCGTCGGAGAGGGTTTCAAGGGCGGAAAAAAGTGACACCTTCAAGAAGTATCGTCGGTTCGAGGTTGGACGTGGACGTTTCGAGTTCGTGTCCCTTCATGTTGCTCCGAAAATTCATCCCACTTTCTCCCAGTGACTGTCATGGTGCGCGCGTGGTCGAAAGGCTTGAGATAATGGCATTGCATTCTCAACAATACGATGGTGCTATTGTTGATGCTGGTAATGAGGTCTTGGGCTGCAGCGACGTACCATTTTGACGACGATGTACGGTGCCGTTCTTTGGGTGTGTTTGGTGATGCAAGTTCCAAAGACTGGCTAAATTGAGGTTTTGGTGTGATTTCTCACTTTGTGGGCAGCCGACCCTACCTTGCCCCATCGGGAGGTGTGGCACTCGCTTGTATCAGCCACATTTAGGCGCCTGAGATATAGGGCAACTATGATTGGCGCCTCATCTCGGTGAGGCGAAGGTGAAGGTACTCACCGTGGATCTCACCCCACGCTGATGGAAAGGACAGACTACGACCGGCCCCACCATTCCATCGGGATCTCGAGCGCATCCAAGGTGTTCTCAAGGGACGTTTTCAGGGACAACAGTTATCCGCATACAAACGACGTTTCCAAAGTGTTAACCAAAATGGACCCCTACTCGACCGAAGGCGAATTAATCAACATTCACAACCATTTCCACCAGGGCCAGTATCAGGAAGTCATTGACTTTGATACCTCTTCCTTCTCTCCTGACAACGCTCTTCCCGCGCGCATTCTTGTCATCCGAGCTCGATTGGCTCTTGGACAGGCAGAAGATGTTCTCGATGATGTGAAGGGCGATTCTCAGCCTGAGTTCCAGGCTCTGGGTGCTCTTGCTGAGTTCAACTTGGGCAAGGCTGATTCTGCGGTGGAGACGATCGAGAAGCTGGCCTCTTCAGCTGCCGACAACACAACGGTCCAGGTTATCGGAGGAACGGTTCTCCAAGCTGCTGGGAAATCTGAAGAGGCTCTTGCTCTTCTCACTCAACACCAGGGAAGCCGTAAGATCTCCCAGAGGTTGGATGATGCTTAGAATGCCGCTGACCGCTATTATTCAGTCGATGCTGTCTCTCTTATCGTCCAGATCCATCTGCAACAAAACCGAACCGACCTCGCACTCAAAGAAGTATCTGCCGCAAGGCGATGGGCTCAAGATAGTCTTTTGGTCAACTTGGCCGAGTCGTGGGTTGGACTAAGAGTCGTAAGTGTTCTACATGTTCGGGAAGTACATTCACTGAGAAGGTGCAGGGTGGTGAGAAGTACCAGCAGGCGTTCTACGTCTTTGAGGAGCTCGCCCAAGCTCCCTCGACCTCATCAGTTCGAAGTCTTGTCTCGCAAGCCGTCTGCGAACTGCACCTTGGCCGAACAGAAGAAGCCCAAGCTGCTCTCGAACAGGCCCTGGAGAAGGACGCTAATAACGCCGACGCGATTGCCAATCTGCTGGTTCTCAGTGTTATTTCCGGCAATCAGTCCGATGAATTCGCACAGTCAGTCTTGTTGTCTGGTTCCAATCTTTGAACAAGACTTATACTCATATCTACTATAGGAAATTGAAGAGCGTCAAACCTAACCATCAATTCTTGGCCGACTTGGAGGAGAAGAGCGCTCTTTTTGATAAGGCTGCTACGAAGTATAGCCCCAAGGTTTCGGCATGATTTGGGATAGGCGTATCAATTGCTAAAATTAATGGCGGGCGCATTATTCATAGAGGATTGGACCCCGTTGGCAATGATTATTGAGATTTTGAACGTATTTTACCATGTTGGCGACAGCACGTTCGAACCACAGAAAAGCAACAACGTGAAAGCGAAGATCATCAAAATATATCAGGACCCGTTCCTGCAAAGAATTAAATCTAACACTGGCAAGGGCATATACAACCACTTGTATGTGGACTGGTATTCTCAAGATTCTGAATAAAGGGTGTTTCTTGGATATGGGCCCATGTAAGCTATTATTGCAAGATCTGGCTTGGTTCTGAATACCACTTTTGGCGAGATAGACCGTCTTTTGGACCATTGGCTCAAGGACGAAGCCATGAGGCGAATGATCATTGAATGTTCTCAAGCCACTGAATCTTTAAACATATTTTATCCATGATATCGTCACGAGACACAAGTCCGGATACCTATCAGTTAGGAGTCCACATTGCTAGATCCTGCTTCGTTAGTCGCATCCATGAACAGGATGCGTTGCAAAAACAGGTTCATAATGCACAAGGGGATAATTTATTTGGGTGAGCAGGCGTATTACCTCGCTCAAAAGTTCAGAGACTAGAGCATCCATATCATAAAAGGGCCCATCGATTCTTTCCATGCCGTCAATCCTAAACCCCGTGATGAAAAGAGAACAAGTCTCATGTACCCATGTCATAAAGCATCATGACGGCCCACACGAAACTCCCAAATTTCCCAACCAAGATGTCATCATCATTCGCTAACGCTCGACTCGGCACTGAAGCCATCTTACAAAATCTTTTGTCTAAGCATTGGACGCAATTGCTCATTTCTTCTTGTTGGGAAACTTGGGAGCGCCAATGTCGCTGCCTCGCAGCTTGACATTGAGCACTCGCTCCATGGCGCCAAGCACCTTCTGATCGGGGGTGGCAGTGCCTCGCTCGAAGTCGGCGACGATAGCCTGGGTGGTGTTGCATCGGGTAGCGAGATCCTTCTGTGTCATCTTGGGCTCAACTTGCTGACGAGCCTTGGAGATAACATCGCCAACAGTCTTGCCGATGGTGTTGGGCTTGATGATGTCGTCGGATCGATCGACCTTTGTCATACGCTGACCCTCTGGTGCAGAACCCTGCAAAATGGTTAGCGTGTGCTACAGAGAGACGATGGCTGTACATACGGCATTGGCAGAAGAGTACTTCTTCTCGGTAGTGAGGCCGCCAGCTCGTTGGGCAGCGTTCAGAGCAGCCTTTCCTCGAACAACAGTCTCTCGCTGGGCAGCGCCGGAGCCACGTGTGCGGCTACCAATCTTGGTGGCGGTATCCCAGTCATCCATTTTGAAGATATGAAGGTTTGTCGGAAGAATATGTGTATTTAAGAGCGAGGTTTGACTCGTTGTGACGATGTGGAAGATGTGTTGTTTGTTGTGTATGTAAGAATGGAATATAGATGAAGCTGAAGTTCTGGGCGACAAAGAATTTATGGGGATGGTGATGGAATGGGCGGAGGGGTTTTAGGCCTGGCCTTGGGTCACTGAGTCAATCGGCGGGGGACTATAATTGGCACCGTGCATCGGTGGCCTCTCTTTGCATGCGCCTTGTTACTCCCGTGGTAAGGCTGCCTCGGATTTGGTTACTAAGCCCTGGAGATAACAGTGCGGCCAGACATCTGCGTGTTAATTTTCATTCGCACCGCCACTGGTGGCCCATGTGTCGCCTCTTCTCAGCCCATAGAAGGTGCTAGACTTTCTGGACGGGAACCCTATTGTGAGACGGGCTAGGGACCGGGCATGGAGACGCCTGTGTCGGTGCTGATGCAAGACGGGTCCGGTCTGACTGAGCGAAAAGACTCAATGACGATGAAGCGGGACCTGACGTGCCTGGCAAACTGACGTGCTCTCGTGCTCATTCATCTTATACTAAAACTATAACTTGTAAAGATTCTATCGTTCCTGAGATGATGACTAACGACAAACAATGCTTGGAGCTCAACTGCTTACTGGCTCCCGTGTCGATAAAATGTCCATCCCGTAATACTAACTACAGTACCTTGATGGACAGGGTTTAACCTCGGACTCAGGTTCCTCGTAGATACTTGAACAAAGACCTTCAAGACTTGGTGCTTCAGTCCTCACCTGTCTTTTCTCTTCTATCACTCACCCGCGAAGCTGAGGGTTCTCCATTTTCACGACTTTTCAAACAGAGATGCATCATCGACCCCTGGCTTGCCTATGGACGGCTTGTTCGATGACTCGCCGCTTCTATGGGCCGTCCTCGCCGCAGACTTCGTTGATGCACTCTTGAGGAAATGGTGGGTTCTTTTTGCCATCTTGGCTACAGCTTGGGTATATTTTGTACTTGCCCGGAGACTCGATGTTCTGCTTACCCTCGGCTTTGTCGCTTGCAATCATGCTTCTGTGATGACCTCGCTTGCAAGCCACATCAAATCACAATACATCACAGATGCCGCCTTTAGAATATGCGGAATATTTCTAGTTGGTTATTATGTCTCAAGGTGGATTGTCAATCGCAGGGTCAATCCCACTGCTAGTACCGCTCATCCACTGTTGATTCCTGGTCGAATAACTCACCATAGGTTATATCCGCAGAAGCATTCTTTTTCTTATCCATACCTCATGCTTGGCATCCCGATAGAGGTGTCGGATAATGACAATGGAATTGTATTTGCAAATGTTCACGGTCCATGCTCTTGGTTCACACAGTTGTTCAGATTGACAGCCTTGTTTGAGGCTTGTCCGGCTGATCACCTACAACGCGTACGTTCCGACAATGGCTTGCGTGGAAAATTGAAAGCATATCTGGAGTCTGAGGTTTGTTATGCCATCTTACAGTCGAACTCAAACTGACAGGTGTAGGGTATTGATGCCTCGCGATATCCGTATGCCTATCTCGTGACTGCCGCACAGTTCCCAGGCTTCCGCTTTAATCCGGCAACCTTCTGGTTCCTTTACTCAACAGACAAGGTCCTTCAGGCAATCATTCTGGAGATGAACAATGTCTTCGGGGAAAGGCACCCCTATCTTGTGGCGAGAGAATCACAGAAAGAAGAAAAAGAAGAAGAGCATATTCATAATATGGCCCAGAACGACCAAGGACTTCAGTGCGCTCAAATAAAAACAACATGGCGAAAGAGGTTTCACGTTTCGCCTTTCAACTCGCGAAGGGGATCATACTCTATACTTGCCAAAGATCCCCTTGGGCCTGGAATGCAAGGATTTCGAGGACTCGATATCTCTATCACCCTCTCTTCGTCAAGAGACCAGCCAAAGCTTTTTGCAAATTTGCTCTCTGAAGGCAAAGCTATTGACCCCGGCAGAATAAGCATTTTAGGGAAGGTTGGTTTCCTCTTAAGCTGGTTCGGCTCGGTTCTAGCCATTCTTCCTCGATTCATGATGCAATCAACCATCCTCTTCTTCAAGCATAATCTTCATTTCTGGTATCGACCTGAACCTTTCAAGGAAAGCATTGGACGGTCAGCTAATTGGATTGAGAAAAATCTCGAACAAGTATTTCGTGAATACTTGAAGTATCTTGTCCAACGATCAACCGCCCCTGTCACTATTCTATACACGCCAGGGGGAGTTGCTGATGCGTCTGAGCAGACATTCATCTCACCCTCCATGTGCGACCCTGGAGACTCTACTTGCGAGATCGAGATCAAAGTGTTGCCGCCGATTTTTTATTCACGCTTCGTTCACTATGCGCATGATTCTGAGGCCATCTTCTGCGAGGTGGCTGAAAGCTGTACCCTTTGGACTGACAAGCCGGAACAGCTGACAAGGATTTTTTTGAAGAAGGGTTCTCCACCTATTCATGCTTCCAATCTGCTTGATTATATGCACTTTCAGCTCATCAAAAGCCTCAGACGTCGGCCTGATAAGATTGAGAGACCATTGACGTCTACCAATGGACATTCGCCCTCAGTTAAGGGCATTGATATTCGGGGGTTTCGAATTTCATCAATGGACGCCTTTGTTCTTGAACAAGGAGATGAAGAACTCAAAAACGAGTATTTGAGGTCTGTGATTCGCCTCTTTGTGGCTGATCGCATTGCCATGAGCAGCATCAGCCTACTTGGCACGATGGAGCTCATAGGAAGAGTGGGTGTCTCATGGGTGGTGGCATTGCTCATCACGCAGACGATCCTGGGCTTCGCATGATCCCTCATTGATGATTCGAAGAACACGAAATTCGGGGTCAAAAAGCCCATCGATCATTCACAAGTCAACATCCTACTTACACCATACGTCCGGGTCAACCGATATTCATACGATTGAGAGACGATTTCAGAACAGGCTATAATTAAACCAACCACGATTTCAGACCATTCGCTGACCAACCAGCACCACGAACCATAAAGGCCAGGCCTTGGGGTCTCCACCTGCCCCGCGAATCTTCTCATCGTTCTGATCAAGCTCTCACTGATCTGAGCTTGCTGTCTCGAATTTGAAATCAAAGAGCTTCTTAAAGCTCTGGGAGTTGCCTGAGCGACAGTAGTCTACTGCCATAATTTCATTGCAACACAAACTATACAATAACCATAGCTTACCCCTGCATATGTTGGGTATAGGTATTTCAAATTGTCTCAATTCCAAATACTATACGCATGAAGCCCCGCTTCACGCTTCGTCTCCATTGAGACTACTCCCTGAAGAATGACAAATATCTCTGTCAACGTCACACAGCACTTGGTAAGAGTGCCAGGGGGGGCCGATGAACTAAGGCTGACGATAGGACTCGCCAATGGGACCCTATGGCGGCGTACCGGTAACGGTATCCCAACGACCTGAGTATCTGGAATTGAACGATGGTTTGGACAGAATTTGAGTATTTGGGAGTGTCAGACGAAGGATGTAACGCCGCTTACTAGGCTAGCTCATGTCAAGCCTTGTTACCAACACGAAGCTGTACACAAATTATCGAAGCATGCAGCTCCAGTCTACGCCCGTCGTTCCTAGTTCGACAACACACCCTTTGTTAACCTGAAGATCATTCTCAACGTCATCCAATCACCGCCCCACCATCAAATTCCCGGTCTTCGTTCATCATACTGTACCGTTACTCCCAACACTCCCCATCACTGACAAGAGTTCGGGATTTCCCTTTACCCCGCTATGGCCCCTCATGGAGCTTTCGAGAGCTTCTCTAGAGATTTTAAAAGCTCTCTGTTCCCCGTTCTAGAGGGTGTCTTTCAGTCCAGACATCAATCCCCGACTTTGTATAACATCTTATCAACACACTCTTGAACAATCACAATGCCTCTCTCTGGACACTGCCTTTGCAAAGCCGTCACCTACAAGGTCGACGACGAGCCTCTTCTGGTAGGCTACGATCACTGTGACGATTGCCAGCGCCAGAGTGGTTCTACTTACTGTACGTTCCGGCTCCACGAGCCAGCGATGCTTGAATAGGTCAGGCTGACATCTGTTACTTTAGCTCTCGTGGCTGTTGTCAAAAAGGACAAGCTCACAATCAGCGGCCCCGTCAAGACCTACTCTGGCAGTAAGGGCTCTTCAGGCAACATTGTCCACCGTCTCTTCTGCCCCGAGTGCGGCTCTCCCATCGCCCACGACCCTGATGCTGCTCCTGAGATCATTGCGCTCAAGGCCGGCACTCTCGACACTGATATCAAGAAGAACCTGAAGCCTGTGAGTATAAACCGCCCATGTCGATGCTACTGATAACTGACATTGACCTTAGGACACCGAGATCTGGACCGTCAGCAAGCTGCCCTTCTGCCAGGAGCATCTTGCTAAACCCTTCTCCCACATGCCCGAGTAAAACATGACACTGGAAGCATATGACAAGGAAATCTTAGCGAGTTGTAATGAAAGGCTACATGCCTACAAATAGTCCACAAAAATACAAAATCTAAGCATCTTCACACGCTGTAAAATAAGAATTGATTGTGGTTATCACAAGTTTATCTAACAATTTATTCTCTAGATAGTCTATGTGTGATCGAATTGAGCAAAATGCTTTTTCATTAAACCCAGAAGTCATCCGACATTAAATCATGATGGTAAGTCTACACCTTCATACAAGCGCAACACACAGCACCACCATCATCACTACTGTGATAGCGGGTTTGTCATGGGCGGCTGCATCAGCCTTGGGAAATTCCTTCTGTACACGGCCGGTTTCACTGGCCTGTGCTGTGAAGCAACTCGCTGTGCCGCAATCATATCCGCCTGGACAGCATCCTGCCACTGGGCCAGCATCTCGGCCACAAAGGAACCAGCCATCTGCGCAAGTTGACGAGGGTCCTGGGGCAGGCGGAGCATCGGTTGCAAGGACGACCACAGTCGCCCCGTTTGAGACGATGGTTGTCGAAGGAGCAGGGCAATCATGAACATCACAGTTTCGACCTGTTCGACAACACCCGCCGCCGTGAGTGGCGAGACAGCCGTAGAAGCCTGTAGGACAGCCTGTTTGGGTCTCTCCATCATCGCTTGATGTTACTGAGGTTCCAGTTGGGCGATATGGAGCGATTCCAGTGGCTGAGCCTGTAGCTGTAGGAGTCGCGGTCACAGTACTATCTTCTGTCCCAGACTCGATTTCAGTTTCGGACTCGGTTGTGGTTCCGGCTTCGGAAGTCGTTGTGGGCTCTCCAGTGGTCACAACCTCTGTTTCTGTCTTGGTAGTAGGTTCGACTGTGGATACCTCTGAAGTCGTTTCTTGAGAAGTTGTGAGGACTGTCGTTTGATCTTGAGTTGTGGTTCTCGCCTGTGTAGCAACGGCACTTGGGACGCCTGATTAAAGTCAATATTGGTCTAAGAAGCATTGCAGGAATTCACTCACAGCCCAACCCTTGGCAAACATATCCCGGAATACAGCATCCTCCGCCAAGTTCTGCAGAGCAACTCGTAGCTCCATCGGGGCACGCTCCAACACCTCCACCACAAGACGCACCGTCAGGGCAGCACGCGATGCCTCCCGCCACAGTATTGCCAACATTCACGCAATACGTTCCCTCCTGGCAGCACTTGACTTCGGAATCAATGTCAGAGCAGCTGTTCATCCCCTTAGGACAAGACGACCTCCTCTGTAGCAACGTCAGTGCCTCTGCGGCTCGGCGCAGCAGGCTCTCGTGGGACTCTTCACTGTGAGGAGCAAACGCTGGACGGTAGAAGCGCTCTGTGCCATTGAGGCTCAGGAGTTTGTCATCTTGCTTTTCGAGAAACGATATGGCGGCAGCGGCAGCTTCGCGCGGAGTAAGGCCGTGTAGTGGTGCGAAAGCGAGATGCTCCCTAAGGAGCTTGTCGTGCGAGCCAGGGGCGACCTTCCGGATAGCTATTGGAGAACCAGATTCCGCGAGGGCCTGATGAGGAAGTAATGTAGCGATACACAACAGAAGAGCCGCTATGGATCGCATTGCCGTATACTGAGGAAGCCGTGGAAAGCTCAGGCTCAACCAGTCATGCGTTGAACTCTCGTTGGGCTCATAGAATCTCAAGCGACAGCGGTGAACAAATAAATGTGTGATGGGTGTTACTATTATGAATGCTTACACCGCCACACAGTATGAGCCAAATGCCGTTGCCAGACACAGGTCAAAGAATGTCAGGAAATACCACTGGGCTATTGTTCAGGTTATAAGGTACACGTTGAACGAGACAGGGCATGATGCTGCCGATGGGGTATGACAACGACAACTCAGCGTTTTTTAGGTGGCTTGTGAATAATTAATTGGGTGGCTGGGCGACGGTTAGGTGAAGATATGATGGGGCCACAAGATGGCTCTATCGCTACGTAGACTGACCCAAATGCGTGCTCCAGCACTCGGTTAAGTTACGATGAGGACATCAGTCCTACGAATAGGCCGTAGCGCTGAAAGTTATACGTATCAGACTGAGAATTGTAGGAGAGTCGTCTGTATATACGTATGGGCAAAGGAGGAGTCATGATGGCGGGCGGCGTGGCGTGGCGTGCAACGTCATGCAGGGTCTCACAGGCTAGCCTCATGAGACGTTCTCCAGTACTCCGTAACTACAGTGATAATCCAGTAAGTTCTCCGTCATTGCTTAGTACTTAACAAGTTAGATATCGTTTTCCCCATGTGTTTCATCTAGTATACATTGTTATCGTACATGATTTTCTATGCCCCCAATGCCTAACACCCAAGCGCCACCCAACCGTCGTGTTATACATATCTAAGTTATTACAATAGCGGCACTCAGGCCTAGTCCAATGCTCTTAGAACACCAAATCGTCAGATTTATCGAGCTTTTGATCGTCAGCTTGTTTTTGCTCTGCCTCCGTAGCAGCATCAACCTCAAATTCCTCGCCGGTGGTTTTTACTTCAGAAAAATCATCACTTCCAGCTTCAATGAGCTTCGCCCCAGTCTTCGTCGCTATGGTCCTGCTCTCTGCATCGTCAGAACTGGCCTCCGAATCAGCCAGTCTGGCCGTGGGCTCAACTGGCTCTGGTGCAACAGTCACAGGTTCCTTAACGAAGGAATGACATAAGAGGCCTGCCGCAACACTGACGTTCAGACTATCCACACAGCTTCCTTGGACAAACCGAGGTACTGATAGCTCATAGTCGGCAGCAACCTTGATAGATTTCGAAAGTCCATAGCCCTCATTACCAAGAATTAGTAGACACGGATGTTCGTTTAGTGGGCTTTGTGCCTCAATCGTATCTGTTGACACGAACTTGCTCCCATGCTTTCGAACAAGCTTTCGATCAGGCGGCGCCACCGCAGCGTATGATTTCCAGCCAGCTTTCTGGGAGTCTTGGATGAACTTCACAGGATCATCCACCGCGAATAATGAAACTTCCTCCACTGCACCGGCAGCGGATTTGAGAACAACGGGTGTGAGTGTGGAGGATCCCCGGTTCGTGATACCGACGGCGTCAACGCCGAGATAGCTCGCAGTGCGAATGATACCACCTAGGTTTCCCGGGTCGAGAATCTCGTTGAGCAGCAAGACAAAAGGCTTGGGCATCACATCATTGGACCGCCGAATAAATGTGTCGGTGCCATTGATCGTTGCCTCTTCCTTGGTTTGATGATCAAGGTCCACGTGGAAGCCCAGGCGACCAGGACTTTCCTCCAACTTGCCAAGAGATTTGATGGGGATCTGGGGTAGAGGGGAGGCTTCAAGCACGAAGCCATTGTGAGGTCGCCCCATGCTCATCTTATCCATGATTCGTTGCTCTTCAGGAGGCACGATTTTTATGGGCACGTTGAGTTTCTTCGCCATTCGCGTCAAGGTAACAGTATCCGTGTTATACTTTCGGTTCTCATTGGCATGGATGTAGAGATTATACAACTTTCGTCGATTCTGCTCCAGTGCTGCTTTGACAACTGATCGACCGTATAGGAACTGTGAAGCAGCGGTAGTGTATATGAGGGTCATGGCCATCATCTCCTTCTTCTTTCCACGCTTGATGTCGCCAGAGTCATCTCCTTGGTCATTCTGTCGGTCTTCTCGAGCGTTGTCATGACGAAAGTCGCTAGGCTGCTGTGAACGATCGAATCTCCGCTGTGATCCCTTAAATTCATCCTTGGACCATCCACCAGAAATATTTGACTGACGATCTTGACGGTCGAATCGGCCAAAATTTTGTTGTGGATCTTCAGGGCGTCGTGTTGAGCGATTGAATTGCTGGCTTAACTTCTCGAACTTCTCGTTTGATGGCTCTCGTCGTTCGTGTCGTGCAACATCATTATCCCCATTTCTGGACCGAAACATGCGCTCCTTTTGAGCTTCAGGGAATGGTCGCGGTCGAACGGGCTGCTTTACGTTCAAACTGTCGGCCACCTCTTTGAGATCGCCATACTTCATTCGGTGTACGAAGCTGCGATTTCCGAATTCGTTTTCGGGATCGGCGAATCGTCTCCTCCTGGTTCGGCGGCCTATGCCTAGTTCTTCTCTCTCTTCCCGTTCCTTCTTTTCCTCCTCTTTTTTCCTTAATTTCTTTTTCAGTTTCTGTTCCTGACGCCAATTTCGTGTGCCACCGGAGTCGACGGCTCTTGCGCTGAACTTTGCAAAAAAGTCGTCTCGGGGTCGGCTGGGGGCCTCTTTAGGACGAGTGAGTCGCTCGCCTCCTACTTTTCGTCGACCAGTGTCACGATAGGCATTGCGGGTGTTGAAGCTGTCTGGGCCGTTTTGAATTCGTTCAGATCTGATCGATCCCCGAATGATGGCTGAGAGACCTTTTGCCCGAACAAAGACGGGGGCGAAACTCCTGGTAGCGGGATGAAGCCTTGCCAATGGGCTGTTTAGAGCAACAATCCTCAGTTGCGTAGGGATAAGCATTGCATAACGTGGCTATATATTGCTATACAATAATTTTCTTTCTTATGTTTGCGGTTGTCCTGCCTGCCGGATTGCAGGTTGTAGTCCAATTTGTTCAAAAATTCTATGCACTGAGATAGAAGTTTCGATATCAGCGGCCCCGCTGAATTATTTTTCTGCCCTCTCCTGCTATGGAGGTTAGTAGCTAATCGACTGGGTTTCTTAGCGGGTCCAGCTGGGCGGTGAGACTCGATGGGAGCGCATTAATTATGGCGGGGGCGATTGCAATCCCTGGCCCAACCTACCTAGTGTTAATTGGGCCATAACTTTGACGCGTTTGAATGCGACTGTCGCGTTTCCTGATACCGATGAATTTAACCTTAACCAACCCAGGGCAACAACCAAATTCTCCGTGATGAAGCTTCAGCCATGCCGCCAAACTTACCAAGTTACGATCCAGCTTGTCAAACTGAACTAAACAATTTATTTATCTAGTCGATTCTCACGAACGGTACCGTATCCCCGAAGAGCCATTCACCCCCACCAGGTCTCGACCGGTTTACGAATACCTCCTTTGCGATTAATGCGACGCGCTCGCCAGCTGCCAGATGGACGCTGAGAACTCTCCCTACGAGCCCCTCGAGGGCCTTATTGACCAAGATGACAACGCTATTGAGCGCTCGCTAGAGTGGCTTCTGGCGGACCTCAATGGAAGCAATGGCTCTCTGCCTCCTAACGCTGATATGTATACGGAACGGCAGCCAACGGCGCGTGGGAATATGAATGCTCGAGGCGAAGATAGGGAACAAGACATTCCCCAAATCGAAGAAGATGGATCAAGCGTCTTCAGAGTTTCTCAGCCTCACTACAGGTTTGAGGTTGCGGTCCCGGAAATGCCTATTGAGAAGCGTAACGAGTACTTGGCCGTTCATAGCGATATCGTCGAGTTCATATCTGGGGAGCTCCCGCCAAGTCGTGGCATCATCAAGTATCATGTCGAGTTTACAGATGGGCGACAAGAGTTGGTAGGTGGACATTCTTTCATTAATTCATAAGGAGATGCCAAGCTGCTTCTCCTGCATGACCTAGAAACGCTATTATCTATATGCTTGAAGGCTGCTCAAGCTATTAGTCTGCAACTTCGGAGCTGGGGCCGCAAATATAATATGCGAGCTCTTGTTTGTAATATGCCTTATTCACTGCCTAGCTCGCAAACCTGTTCTTCTCTATTGTGCCCCCACAGCTGCAGCTCCTCCTTCATCACGACTTTTTTTTACGTTTCGTTTCTTTGCCTACAACACACTTGCACACACTCCCTCTCAATATCCTCTATTTCATTTCCACCGCATAGTACTGATTTTATCTCAAGATATCTACAGCTGAACTCGTTACCCTTGAGAACGGAAGAGTTGCATTGGCCCGATTCAGCCAAGGCCTGTGGCCACATGAACTTGACGACATGTCTGCCCGCAAGCGAAAATACGTGCAGGACGATGAGTTGGACTCTGGACAGGAGTCTGCTGTTTCTGACCGTATGGACATTGACGAGGAAGTGGAGGATGATGACGAAGAGCCCGTTCAGAGAAAACGTTCGTCTCGAAGCGTATCCCGACGCTTTCGCTCTAGGGAGAACACCAAGCAACTTTCCCATAGTCCTGCTCTGGCGGCAGACGAAGATGATCTGGACGATCTACAGCCAGAGCCTTTAGGGGCCACCAGATCGTTGAGAACTCGACATCCAAGACAACTGACTCGTATGTCCTTTAAGAACGGCATCAATAGTCAAGACCAGGATGAACTGCTCGGAGATGCCCCCCTTGTTTCGTCAGGCGAGGAAGATGATGATTTTATGCCTATCATTGTCTCCGATCTTGCCCCCAAGAAAGGACGTCCTTCTAGGTCGCGACAAAGGTCGAAGCGTCTTCACACTGCGAGTATGCGACAAAAGGCTCGGTCTCAATTGCGCCAGAAGTCCCCGGACTCAGATATTGAGTTTGAAGCACCTCGACGTTCCTCCAGAGCCACAAGGAATACCTTGAACATGCGAGATGATGCCCAAATGGATGAGGATTCCTTCTATATTGCCGATGACAGGGCCCCTGGCGCCCCCAAGATTATCTCAATTAGAGAGGTTTTTCAACCTCTTCCTGCCGACTCAGAGTTTGCTTCGATGCACATGGATACCTGCCACACCTGCGGAGGCTCACGACAACGGGGCCAAATGATTCACTGTCAGGGCTGCACATTGTCTTATCACAAGAACTGCCTGGGATACCGCAGTGCTCGCGAGCATATGGTTACCAAGGTCGGCCAGGATGACTTCGTCATGCAGTGCAGGTTCTGTATTGGCGTCCCAAACAAAAAGGATGACAGTGCTCCCAGGCATAGTATGTGTCAGGCATGCAAATCTCCAGGTCGTAGCTGCGCTGCCTTCTCCGAAAAGAAGACATCTCGACAGGAGGAGAAGCTTCGTGAACAGAACGGTGGCGTTGACCCAATCACTCAGGTTCCTCCGGACCTTCTTAACAACGCTGATGCGGTCCTCTTCCGATGTACTTCGTGTCATCGAGGCTGGCACGTTGATCATCTTCCGGGCGCTAGAGGCGGAACAATCGGAACAGATCTCAAGTCCGAGCGCCTGAAAGACCATTCCATCGACTGGCAATGCAAAGAATGTGCAAATGCCAGGCACAAAATTCATCGGCTCGTGGCATGGCGTCCGATACCAACAGAGCTTGCCAAACAAGACCCTCGACCAACGTATGCCGAGGTTCGAGAGGACGAGAAGGAATATCTGATCAAGTGGGAAAGTCTATCTTATGCTCACTGTGACTGGAAGCCGGGTGCGTGGGTGTACGGTGTAGCAGCGCCCACGATGCGTACTTCCTTCGGCAAAAGAGACCTCGAGCAGGATTTGATGAAACTCAGCGAGCGAGAGGCTATTCCAGATGAGTTTCTTATGCCAGACATAGTTCTCAACACCAGATTGGACCCATCGGTCCCAAGACCAAGGACCAAACAAGACGAAATAGAGAACTTGGCCAACGTCAGCAAAATCTTTGTCAAGTTTCAAGGTCTTGGTTACGACGACGTTGTGTGGGACACGCCACCATCGGAGGATGCAGGCGATATTTATGCCTCCTTTGTGGAGGCATACTACGAGTATATTGAGGGCAAATACTTCATGAGTGAATCTCAGCACAAGATCAGAGAACGAGTCAAAGCTTACAAAGCCGAACCGTTCGACGAGTTGAAGGAGCAACCTGCCGGCCTTAAACGTGGAAAGCTCATGGGATACCAGATTGAAGGAGTCAATTGGTTGTTGGGAAACTACCACTCAGGTCGCAGTGTGGTTCTCGCAGATGAGATGGGCTTAGGAAAGACTGTCCAGGTTGTAGGCCTTGTGACTTCATTAGTCCAAGACAGCCCTAAGGTAAGGCACCGGCGTCTAAAAAGCCGATGGCAATTATACTGACATAATAATAGTGCTGGCCTTTTCTTGTCGTTGTTCCAAATGCTACATGTCCGAATTGGCGCCGTGAGTTCAAGCAGTGGGTGCCAGAGCTCCGAGTGGTCGCTTATCATGGCGGAAGAGAACCACAGGCACTTGCTTACAAGTACGAGCTGTTCCCCAATGGATCTACTGACATGAAGGCACACGTTGTGATCATGTCCTATGATTCAGCACAGGACCCCGCGACAAAGGCTCTCTTCAAATCCATCAATTGGGCAGGGCTTGTGGTCGACGAGGGTCAGCGCCTGAAGAACGACCAGAACATTTTGTATGGTGCTCTTCGCTCAATGCGAATTCCTTTTCGACTTCTACTTACTGGTACACCACTCCAGAACAACAAGAGGGAGCTGTTCAATCTTTTACAGTTCATTGATGAGAAGCAGAATGCCGAAGAACTGGACGCAGAGTATGCGGTTCTTGATAAAGAGACGCTGCCCAAGTTGCACAACAAGATTCGACCATACTTCCTCCGCCGAACCAAAGCAGGTGTTCTCAAATTTTTGCCTCCCATGACACAAATCATTCTGCCGGTCACAATGACTGTGATTCAAGAGAAGCTTTCGAAGAGTATCATGGCCAAAAATCCCGAGCTCATCAAAGCCATGTTCTCCAACAGCAAGATGAACAAGAAGGAACGTGGATCTCTCAACAACATTTTAATGCAGCTGCGAAAATGCCTCTGCCACCCTTTCATGTACTCCGAAGCTATTGAGGAGCGTCACCATGATCAAACAGTAATTCAACGCAATCTGGTCGAGGCATCGGCCAAGCTCCTACTTCTCCAAGTCATGCTTCCAAAACTCCAGGAAAGGGGGCATCGCGTGTTGATCTTCAGCCAGTTTTTACAGCAATTAAATATCATTGAGGATTTTCTCAGTGGCCTAGGCTACGATTTTCGCCGTCTCGATGGCAGTATCAGTAGTCTGGAAAAACAACGCCGCATTGATGCCTTCAACGCCCCTGACTCGCCCATCTTCGCGTTTCTGCTTTCGACACGAGCTGGTGGTGTTGGCATCAATCTCGCTACTGCAGATACAGTCATCATCCTCGATCCTGATTTCAACCCACACCAGGATATCCAGGCATTGTCCCGTGCTCATCGTATTGGACAGAAGAAGAAGGTCCTTTGTTTCCAGCTTATGACGGTAGACTCGGTCGAAGAAAGAATTATGCAAATTGGTAAGAAGAAGATGGCCTTGGATCATGCTCTGATCGAAAGCATGGACGACGACGAACTTGCCGGTGATGATCTGGAGTCAATATTGAAACACGGCGCCCAGGCCTTGTTTAACGATGACTATGAAAAGAAGTCTATCCACTATGATTCTGCTGCTGTTGATGCACTTCTAGATCGGACGGATGACACAGAAAGCAAACCTGATGATGGAGCATCGTTCTCTTACGCCAAGGTGTGGTCCAACGATAAGTCCGGCTTCGACGCTGGACTTGCTACCGAAGAGATGGCTGAACCAGAAGCTATCAACTCAAGCGTCTGGGATCGTATTCTGGCTCAACGTGAGGCAGAAGCACAGCGTCAAGCTGAAGCAACTCGGGAGGTTTTGGGTCGCGGTGGTCGACGTCGACAGGTAGGCTATTGGCTTGTGAAGTTCTAGTTATCAGCAGCTGACCACCTCACAGGCTATCAACTATAAGACGAACGTCCTAGATAACCCTATTCCTGGCGATGCCGAAGCTGAGCCGTCAGACTCCTCTGATGACTTTGCTGGCGGTGACTCTGGAGAAGAGTCTGAGGAGGAAGTTCCGTCACTGGCAAAAGGTAAACGCCAAAAGATCCCATCTGTTAAACAAACAACCCCGTCCACGACACCAGTCAAAGATTCAAGCCGCAAAAGTAAAATTAACAAGACTGCAACACAGACGCCGAAGCAGACCTCCAAACCCTCCAAGCATCGAACGCCCGTAACGCCAGACCGCAGCAAGTCATTAACGAACAGCAAAAAGCCGGTCGCAGGAGCCGGCAAGAAACACCAAACAACCACACCAAACAGCAAAAGCAGCAGCCAACGTGGCAAATCGGGAACACCCAAAACTCCAAGCAACAAGGGAGTATCCAAGACAATCGCACAGCGACCCCCGGCTACCCCATGCAAAACTCCTACCGTCAAGGGAGTGGCCCAGTAAATACTGAAATGCCCATTGACTTCACCCGATATGTCAAGGGTAATTACCTCTATCAGGGCAAATCTACAGACCCTGTACCACCCGAGCGGGTGATTCCTACCCAACCCCATGCTCCTAATAACCAAATAGTTGATTACAGAAACATTCGCCTCCGCTCAGAAGCTGAAGTTAGAGTAGCCCTTGATTGGGTCCAACGTTCGGAACCTGAGACTGAGGTTAGGAAACAACACAAGGCGGTTTTGCTAAGCCGTCTAAGGTCGCTTACCAGTAAAAGCGGAACGCAGCACAAATGATTTTACTTTGGACATGAAGAAAACGAGGTTGCTCAGCGCAAGCACCCGCGCTGATACAATAATTCCCCCACATTTGGTGTGAATTAAAGGTGGACAACAAGCCCTTTGCTTTGCTAAACATTTTGATTTATGCTTGTTTGCATGCCAGGCGGCATCATGCACGCGGAGCTGGGTACCCAGTGAAGGAGGACGGCAAGCTAACAAGCAAGCAACCTTGGAAGCTGGCGACATGGCCAACCTCCTCAGTATAGCGAGGCAAGATGATAGACAGCATAGCACAGACGAAGGACCTTTGAATGAAAACTTTCATGAATGCACACATGAGCCTTACTGATATTTCAGGTCAAGTGTTTAAAGGTCAGTGCCGGCAAACTGTCGCTGCAGGTAACCGCAGTCGTAGCATGTGTTTTGTAGAGTACGCCTCAATGTCAAGCAAACATGCCATAATGACTGATGACCATATTCTCAAGTATAAGATAAGGTCAAGCCTCATGGACCGCCCACCTAGATTTAAGCACTTGTCCCCATCCTCTTGTCTATACCGTGTCCTCGAGCCACCCTGGTAAACTTCCACACAGTATTGTTAAACATAGACGCTGTCTTCCGTTTGCTGTTTGCCAGCGCATGTCTCGAAGTTATAACCCGTCTTCCGTTACCCGCGTCCCAGTTCCTCGCCGTTTGATAGGCCGTGTGTGGATGCTCCTGAGACCAAGACTTCTTATAGTCATCGGACGCTACACTTATTAAATCGTCTAGGAAAAAACTGTCTCTACCAATACCAACTCTAACTTCGATCATCTCCGGGTGAAGAACTAGCCTCCTTCACCTTCTCACCAAATCAGAAACAACCCTTCTCTTCAATACAATATCAAAAGATCTCGTGTTTATCGCTGGGCTTAAACTTTCATCCCAACACCGTCTCAACTCTCAACATTATGAATCGACCAAGTTCTATGGATCTTTCTCAACCTTCCTCCAACAACCACTTTCATGTGGTTGGCGGTAACGGTTATCCTGTTCAAGTGTCTTATGGAGGCTGGCAACAGAATACTCAAGTCTCCCAGCTTTCTGCTCCACGAGGCATGACATCTGGCAACTGGAGAGGTTCTCAGCTATCTGCAAACCCCATCAACAGCGCTGTCCCCGGTACTAAGCACTCGCTTATGAGTTCACCAACTCCTCCCTCTCCTTCCAACAACGACAGCGGGCCTGTGAGCATCTCTGATTGCCTCAACGGTTATGCGTACTGTGTAAAGCGACCCGACGGGCTGTACACAAGACTGATTCCGGCAGACATGGTCCCAACCCTCATCGAGCTGCCTGCTACCCAGACAAGCGCCCAAGGAATGGTACTCCTTCCGGACTTGCACATGCAGCCACCACAAGGGGTTCCTGGGATGAATCAGCCTGTCACATTCAAGGTACGTGAATTAAATATGGCGCACACAGTAAACGATGCTGAGTGTATAGGCTCCAACTGGCCCAGCATCTGATATCCTCCAGGTAATCAGCCTCTGGCAGTATTTCGCAACCTCCCTTGTGCTTTTTCTCTTTTCCTGTGCAAGACTAACGTCGTTTTACAGACCAGGATTGATCGTATTGTTGCAACATCACCTACTCAGCAACGCAGAACAAAGATCTATTGTGACAAATGGATCCACGACGGCACCTGCGCCTTTACTCAGCAGGGTTGCAAATACAAGCACGAGATGCCTTTCGACAAGGCTACACAGCAATCTCTGGGCCTGTTTCATGGGTTCCCCAAGTGGTGGCGAGATCACCAGGAAGAACTTCAGAAGCACCGCAATCGAGACTTGCTTGCTGGTAGCCGCCAAGCCATCATTCAGTCTGGCTGGCAAGACGACGGCAATGAGGATGTCGCTCAGACCGCGACAGTCCTGGCTCCCATTGGCCCGGAGAGAAATCAGAAATCAAGCAAGAAAAATCGCCTCTCTCAGACTCGCGAGGGGCTGCCTACTGCTCCGCCATCTGAGAAGCGCTCACTAACAGGGTCAGAGACCGGATGGTTCATGGGTTCGACAGCAATCCAGGGCTGGAACGGATCCTCGCCTCGCCGCTCTTCGGTCTCAGCTGGTCATTATATTCGCTAGTGACTGTGTGTCGGGCAAACAAGCTACCTATACGAAAACAAAGAAAAAGGAAAACGCCGGCTAGACTTTCGACAAGGTTCAATGTATTGGAAAGACAAACAATGGGAATGACTCCTCTGTTTTTATGTACTTGCTGGAAATTTGTTGAAGCTCGGTCCCAAACACTGTTCGATTGATGTGTTGTCCAGCAACTTAGATATTACTCTCTTTTCTGTTTGATCATTTCATATTAGATACGAACCCAATCTTTAGTATAATCTCCGAAGGCAATCTCTGGGACGCTGCGCTGTGGATTGCTTCGTAGATAGCTGAATGATCTCTGATTTCTTTTGTCATTAGCCAACCATGGTTCTTGAGAAATCACTCCGACAGGGTCACATAGGCTTTAGCGAGCTGGCCATGCGAGTCAGGTCTCAGGCATAATTTAGGTGAAACATCAGTTAGATATGTATCTATTGTTACGTTTACGTTAAAGTTGTACCTTGCCACGCTATACTGGTGCTTGGTCAAGTCTAGCGCAGGAGTTTTGCGCAAGTGGGCTAGAACAGCATGTAGTAGAAAAGCAAGCAACTTCTAGACCAAAAATGTATTCCTGTTAAAAAGTCATATCAGTTCATGCTTGCGTGGCGTACAAAATTTTGAATAACAGGCAGCAAGACAATTAAATGAAGCTATCCCCAACCCACTACCTACTAGTCTAGAGTAAACCTTTGGTGGACGTGGGGCAGCTTCTTATCGAGATCCGCTAGACGATAAGGTCAGTCGGCTAATTCCCGGACCTACAACGTCACCACCCCTCCAATGCGAGAGCTGTGCTCATGAGTGTTGCCTGCCTGTGAGCTTGGAGAGCAACAACAAACTTCATATCATCTGACTCTTCGTACCTCAATACGGACGGGGGCCTTACAATACAAAGTTCTTCGTCATCACTTTGAGTTTTTGACGAGCATGATAGGGAAATGCTCAGTGTAACAGTTTCATCAATTCAAACTCCACACTTCACATAACCAGCCATACATTGAGAATCAGCCTGAGTATTCAGAGCCCAGCTGATGATGGACACTATCGCGGCCGTTCTAGCTGCCTTCACGCCAACTCAGGCCGCCGCTCATTCCGTCAAGAAGTATGATGCTGCTATTCGGGACCATGTGGCAGCTGTGACGTCGCTGTTTGCGAGCCAACGGGAAGTCATCAGTGCCAATGCTAGCCAAATTCTACAGGTAGATCTCACGGTATCTTTGTTAATTCTAGCTAACGCTCCCAGAACATCGACCCCTCGATCGACTCTATCACATTTCAAGCCATCCTCCTTCTATCACTACAAACATCGAACCCGGCACATGGTAGCGAACGAAGCACACTCTTAGACGAGACCCTCCGATTCCTTCTCAACTTCAACCCTCTCCAGATACGATATGTGGGCTCCGATTTCCGAAAGCTTCTTGAATACATCGCAGCAGGCACGCTGTTTACGGTACGCGCCACCCCTCCATGGCATCGCAAGGCGCTAACTATCCTGCAACTAGACAAGGGTTACTGTTGAGGCTTTGGCTGCTGCTATACTGCGGCTTGATCCCACAGGAAGCATGTTCACATCTACCCATCTTACACTGGTCAAGATCGCTTATTCAACATCCTGGATTGAGCCCGCTCTCAGGGTTCTCGATTGCGATCTTACGTTCTACCCTGGTATGGCGGGCCAGAAGGACGCCAAACTCTTGTGTGATAGTAGTCTGCATCCCGCCTCCTTCATTTCAGTTGACACAGGTCTTACTGGGGATGTGAAGAGCTCTGCCGTCTTGGAGTATAATCACCTTGCAGCTCAATGCTACATGTCACGACGAGACTGGACCAAAGCCTACCGAGCTCTCGAGCGCGTCATTACACACCCAGCAAAAGACAAAGGCGTCAGTAAGGTCATGGATGAAGCTTACAAGCGATGGTCGCTGGTCGGGCTACTTAAGGATGGAAAAGAACCAAGTATCCCATCATACACTGCCACGATAGCCAAGAATACCTTCACCACACTAAGTACGCCATACAAGAATATCACCACTTGGTTCACAACAACGAATGCAGCGCAGCTCAAAGCGGACATTGAGGCCAACCGACAGATCTGGGAGGAAGACGGCACCTCATCGTTGGTTGCCGAGGTCGTGGCGGCGTACCCAAAATGGCAAATCATCAACCTCCGCGACATATATGTACGGGTGTCCATTTCTCAAGTGCGTCTCTCGACACTCAGTGCCGAGACAGGCGAAATCCTCACAGATGACGATGCTACCACACGCTTAGTTCAAGATATGATTGATTCCGGTCTACTAAAAGGCGAGCTGCAGCCGGGCAACAATGGCGGGGAACTCTATCTGCACTTCCACGACGACAATGAGGCGATGACAGAGGCAAACTTTGCCCAGCAGATTGCCCAGCGTTACCATAACATCGAAAGTCTCGGAAACCAGTACAAGGCAGCCAACGAACGGCTAGGTAATAGCAAGGAGTACGTGAAGCATGCTGTTAGGGAACAGAAGCGGGCAGACAAGGACCCTGCAGATCCTGGAGTGGGCTTCGATTCTCTAATAGAAGATGAGGACCTTATGACAGGCATCACACCAACTGCCTAAGTCGATTGCTCAGAAACAGGCATGTTCACACGGCCATAATCTATGGTCAGCAGTATGAGCTTATTATTCTTAAAAGCAGCCATACATAGTTCACCATCTCATCACTGGACGCGACATATTTATTGGTAGTTGGTAACAAGGCTGCTCGCAATGGTTACGGTAGATGAAGACGCGGCGTATTGTTTTGTATTCATTAGATAGTCAATCAAATGATGACTGGCTGTGGTTAAACGCCAGTTGATGAGGGTCTCTTACCCCCCGGTTCTGTCTTCTGCCCCTGATTATCTCTTCCTCCTTTCGTTCGAATTTCTCAACTTTGAAGGACAGGTCTTTACCTCAGTTTACCATTTGTCACTATTATTCATACTTAGGTCTTTCTGCGTATCCTGGATCCATCATGGAGTGTAGGACAAGTGACAATTATGTCTTCTCTATGATACCGCTTCTGGTTTGCCAATTCTCCCATTGGCCACGAAAGTCGTTTTTTGAATATTCATTTATATCTTGTGACCCCATATACCCTTCACTCGGATAATAGCAGTGGTCATAATGCATCATCTTGCGCATGGCAAGCACTTGGTTGTCTTGGAGCTTCAATTTGCCATTGCTTGCCAGTCTTGGACAGGATTATAGGCTCACGTCGTGCATCCCTCTCACTTCCCTTCAATGGCCCTTCTGCCACGGTTTGAATCGCGTCTTTCGTTCTCATTCTGAGCGCAGTGCCTCGAGAGTGCTTCTCCAATAGTTGCCTATCGCCCCAGATCCTCTCTGCGAAAGATTCGGGTTATAGAACAAGTTCCATCTTGTGGGTGTGAATTTCTCTTCAGAAGCAAGAAGTATTCTGAGGTCAATGCCATGGAAGACCCTTTCGAGAATGTCGATAAGAGCTCGAGCTTTGAGCATGTCGTGTTGTTGTGGTCAGATTGCGTATGGCAAGGTCACGATCATCGAGACTGAAATATTGGCCAACGGTGTGACAGTTATTATAGGCTTCCTTCTAGTCTTGTGAAACTATTGATGATTCTTGGATGAGTAAGTAAGTGTGCTAGCAGAACACACAAGTAAAGAACTGGTCTTTCAATAATTTTATTATTGATTCATAATCATGTGCACGAGATATGACCATATGTTTGTTAATCTTTGTGCTGAATAATCACCATGATGACTTGAGGTTGAGTGTCTCGAGCTCAAGATAGTGTCTACAGTTCTCTGAGGCACTCTAATGAGACCATCGAGTATTGAAACAGAGATCCTCACATGATAAAGGGATCAGTTGGATCCAGAAACGATTATTATGACGCTATGTTTTCTTCAGTATATATTCTATTATTTGAGCCTTAGCGCCGTGGATAATGTCATCTGCATAGGAAACAGCCCAACACAGTCATTTTGTAAGCCTGTTCCCTGACCTCGCTCGCCCGTCTATACCGTGAAATCCTATGTACTATGCATCCCTTGTGCTCAGGGCAAAAAAACACCTAAATTGAGTATGCTTTAAGCAATTATTCTCTGCTCTGTGTACTTCGATGAGCCAAACAATCTAAATGAGCGCGCAATTCTGGTTATCACGCAGGCTTTTGATTTCGTGTCTGGGTCCCAGAACTTGAAGAGGTCTAGCTTCTGGGCCATCTTGGAATTCTGGGCCAAAGGTGTTCTTTCCACACCAAATTTGTTCATCAGCAGTGCCTCAAGTTGAAGTTAGATCCGCATAATGTCCTATGACGAATGTGATGAAGACCTATGCCCTCTTCGATGACGAAGGCTCGAGTGCGCTGCCCTCATCTCTGGTTGGGGGCTCTGCGGCTTATCCCTATTAGGTCTACAACAGCAACTCATGGCAGCATGTAGCAGGAATGCCACATCGGTGAAGATGGCAGCCAGCCACATGAAGACAAACATCTTGATGCCAATGTTTGCCTTGATATTGAGTTGATCCTGCGCCGTGAGTGCGACCTTGGCAGCAACACTTATGACAGTTGTAATGATAGCTGCGAGCGAAATAAGAACCGCTGTGCAGAAAGCAAGAACCGTTATAACCAAACTCCACCAACGGGTGCGAATAACGAGGAGGCTTAGCGGAATAAGGACGAAGTCGATGCATATGCCGGCCATGAAACATCCATACATGATTCTAGAGCCTATCTTGAGCAAGTTGAGGACGGTGACGGCCTCAGCAGGGAGTGCAATTTGAGCTCCGGCGAGCAGTTCGCTCACAAGAATCTCGACAGGGTTGAACCAGTACCATTGTTTGGGGCTAGAGCAGTGGGTAACGCCCCTGAGTTGTGTTGTTAGCTATCGTATGCTACATGTGATACTTGTAAACATACTCATCATTGTAACCTTCACAAAAGTTCCATAGTCCAACCTGGTAGAAATCATGCAGACCTAAACTCCGAGCAACAGAATTAAGCAGCTGCGAATTATCGACCGAGATCGGTATAACTTGAGAGACGTCAAGCTTAAAGAAGTATATGTCGTTCAATGTCGAATTGATATGGGTATTACCGATTATGACGAGAATCAAGAAGGGTATCGACAGAAAGTATAGCGTGCTAGCAGCGAAGGCCGTGTTTCGCCTATGCACGTTCGCCATATTAAGGTACCAAGGTAGGCACTGCGGTATCGGAGTGAGCTTCCAAAGGGCTCTTTCGTTTGTTGGTGATGCCTTCTAATTGCGTGCTGTGCTGTGCTGCAAGATACCAGTGATGAAACAAATGACGAACAGAACAAGATGAAAGGAAAGGATAATCGCGGAGTGGTGTGCGGTCGAATGTCTAGACAGTCCACAAACAGAACATAAGAAACAAATGGGGATACGAAAGGCTTCGTAATCCGGAGAACAAAAGAAAGGTAGCGACAGGATAGGTACCTAGTGAAGAAGTTGTATGTACGGAGTAGTAGGTAGAGAAATGCGTTGCGAAGTGGGCCAGCCAGATGGTCAACGCCAGCTGCAAGGTACTTGGAGGAACCAGCAAGGAGCGACAGCTTTCACAGAGATAGTGGAGCAATCGTCATGATGAAGGGAAAATCCCAATTCCAAGGATCTTGCCAGGCGACATGGATCCATGCAAATCCATGATCGAAGAGGCGCCAAAAGGGTCGTGGGCCTTTCCGAAACCTTGACCTAAAGAGGGATAGACGACCTCCATCAGTGGAGAGCTTATGTGCTTTTGGTGGAATGTCCCCTGCAATACAGCACCCCTGGGGAGCCTAGGGAGCGACAATGCAGCGGCAAAGGGAAGGCTTATACATACCTGCCTAGGGTCCGTGGGTTAGGGGGCATCAGAACCTGGGAAAGCTGAGCGAATAGATCTCTATTTGTCTATTGAAGCTGGATGAAGAACCTGGACAGCCGCCCGTATTATGATACATCCAGTTGTTAAAACTAAGTATAGTACATATCAAGTAGCTGGCCAAAAAGAATGGAAACATCTTGAATAGGCGCCTAAGAAAAGTTCTCAGATTTATATACGACTTGCAAGAAAAACATGAGGTGCCATGCCACTATCATAGGTTATTGGTGCTTGGCTTTCGCTTTTGTCTTCTGGTATCCAATCCAATCCATTTCTACTCTAGCCCCAAACTACCGAGCCTCAGGTGAAGAAAAGGAAGTGATGTGCCGCGTTACCGGCTGGGTCTTAGCTGCGGCCCATTATGATGACGCGTTTCAACACCATCTAGCAAATTTTTGTGAACAACAAGCGCTGTGGTAACTCGATGCTCGGATTTTCGGGTATTTGATAACTCTCTTAGCGCTACGGAAACAGTCAGAAACTTAACATGACTTGCGCGTTTATTCTTGCGGCTCAACATTGGCCAATTGACACTGTCAATTCCTGCCGTTATTACCACTAAGCAGGGTGAGGACTATCTGTTTATTCATAGACACATGTCATTATGTCACAGCGGGTGAGGCCGCATCATCAAATAAAGCACTAACAACCTACTAACCTTAGCCAACTTGTTCAGTATTTTTATTTTTATTTTCACTCTCTTTCGCCAAGTCGCGACAAGCAACTATCACCTCCCTTTTCCCTTGGGTCCTTCATTTTGATCTCTTTTTATTCGTAATCTCGTCTAAGATTGGGATAGGTACTCTTGACTAAAAAGCCAAGCCAGGCGGTGCAAAAAAGAAGGTTTCCCAACCGCCGCACGTATCACATCCTTCCACCGGTCTCTACAGTGACTACTTGGGGTTTCTCTTCCTAGGTACAATACCTAGGTACAATACGTATCATACCCACCTCATCTCGCCGATCTGTCGTTGTTCGCAAAAGTGGGCTCTCTTGATACTGGTCTGGTGTTTCTCAAGCAGGGATCCAGGGCAGGACTGCGCGAGTCGTCGCAGATCGCACTAGGTCGGATCTTGTTCTACCTCATCAAGAGCACAACTCAGTTTGTTTCTTCTTTTTCTTTGGCCTGCTTTGCCTACAGGAACTCCCTTGGTCTTGTACCACCTTAAATCGACGCGGGCCCGGCTGCAATAGGTGGACCTTGAGCTCCAGTTGTAAAGCTTGTTGCGACTAGCGAGCTCCCTCCTATCGCCCTTCCAACTTATCCTGCGCCTTGCCAGAGATATTCTCTCCTGTCACAAATTCTTTCAGTATCGGTTTTCCGTCATGAAGCTCTGGAGCTCAGTACTTGCGGCTCTGGCTTTGACTTCCAGTCAAGTGGCAGCTCAGACAGTCGATTTATCAGCGTCTTCAGACCTCACTTTCATTGGAGGTACACGAACACAGAAAATTACACGACAAACCGGTCCTCCCACAGGCGCATATTCTTCCTACGCCTCTAAGATCACACTGCAGGGCTCCAGCGACACCGAATCGGACCAACTCACGAGCACCCTCACAGGCCTTTTCCCCACAGATGCCACAGATAGCACTATCATTACCAGCAACCTGACAGAGACTGGCACAGGAACCGCCACAGCAAATGGTACCTCGACTACCACAACGAAAGCAAAGCCTACAAACACACAGCCATGTAACAATTATGTCGAGCTTTGCAAGCGCAAATACGGCAATATCACAATGGTTGGCTGCCACAACTCACCCTTCGTTAGACCGGGTAACTCTGGCTCTAACCAGGAGCTTGAGGTTGAGACACAGCTTAACGATGGCATTCGCTTCCTTCAGGCCCAGATCCAGTTCCCTAGCAACTCATCAGTGCCACACTTTTGCCATTCGACCTGTGATCTTCTTGACGCGGGTCCCATCACCGACTGGTTAACCAGAGTACGAAAGTGGGTTGACGACCACCCATACGATGTTGTCACTATTCTTCTTGGAAATGGAAACTACTCCCATCCCGATCTTTACGTACCGTACATCAGAGAGACCGGCATTTTGAAGTATGTCTACCAAGCGCCTTACCTCCCAATGGCCCTTGAAGACTGGCCCACTCTGGAAGACCTGATCATTCGTGGCAAGCGAGTCATCATGTTCATCGACTACGTGTCGGACCAGAAGAAGTACCCCTGGCTTCTCGATGAGTTCACACAGATGTGGGAGACTCCTTTTGATCCCCTGGATCGCAAATTTCCCTGCACTGTCCAGCGTCCTCCCGACTTGAGCGAGAAATCAGCCAAGAACCGCCTGTACCTCATGAACCACAACCTCAACGCCGAGTTCAACGTCTTTGGTGCCGAAATTCTGGTCCCCGCTGTGGCACTGCTCAACGAGACTAATAACGTCACGGGCTATGGCAGCCTGGGTGTTGCGGCCAACAACTGCCGCTCTGACTGGGGCCGGGCTCCCAATATTCTCAACGTGGACTATTATAATTATGGTGGCTTCCCTGGCTCTGTCTTTGAGGTTGCTGCGCAGATGAATAACGTGACATACAATCGTGACAGTTGTTGCGGTACCGCGAGCCTGGCTCCACATACATATCAAGCTGCGTCTATGACAGCCTTGCTGGCTGCATTGATGTCAGCATACCTCATGTTCTAGATATGCGCATGGGATATATGACCGAGTTTCTTACTGGTTCTGTTCGCATAGCGATAGAAGCGTATTGATTTTTGTTTTGCATAGACTGGAAGTTTTGGGATCAAAGACATATGGGCAGGTTCAGTACTCACCACAAACTTATAATAGAGGATGGGGCTCGCATGTATGAATCAAGTTCTCGTTTTCCGAATATAAATTCTTGTTTTAGATCAAGTTGATTCACCGTGTAGCTCACCCTGTTCAAATTTACGTCCAATTTTGCTCACCATGCACATCAACAGGCAGACAATGAGTCTCGCACCGGTGTAGCGCATTATAATCAGTGCACAAGATCATGCGCTATACTCACATGCGAAGTCTGTTCAAGGCAAACCTCACTTTTGTATGGCAGTGTTTACTTTGTACGTTGAACTGTTTCGATACCAAATCGCATATTGAGCAAAACTACAGGGTATGTGTATATACCCGACATCCAATGTATATCTTGATTTCTGCGTAACAAGTCTTGGGGTTATCCAGATATGCAAAAATTATCCATTTGTGCAACAATAGTCAATAGATCGATAATCACAAACCATAAGCCAGAATTACCCCAAAGCAACGGAAGAATGCTGCGGAGTGAAGTGTGTTCTGTAGTTATTCTCTGCTCAGGTTGAGAGTCTTAAAACTGGCGAAGGTATCCACGCTAGAGCCCGTTACGGATACCATTGCGCAAAGACTGGCAGTACGGGACCTACATGGAATATGTAATGATTGGTCAGATATCTGTTCTATTTATACCATAGCTAGATAGGTAAGCGTTGTCGATAAACCAAGGGTCCGCAGACAGCCGCCGACAGCCCACCATTCAAGACAACTGGTCACGCATGCACTTCTTGTGGCTTGCATCGGTCAGCTCACTACGAGTGCAGGAGGGAAAAGGGCCTAAAAGCAAAGCCTGGCTTGTACATAAACGAACGCGACAGAGGTAACATGCCGTGAGTAAGACAGGTACCGCGACAGCGGGGGAGAGAGAGGATTCACAAAAAGATACGTTGTGTAGGGTTGCATTACAGCATCAACGACAAAGCAACTCAGCTGCGCAACATCTGCTCTACATTCAGCGTGAAAAACCTCACACTCTTTCTCCTGCTGCCCTTAAGTGCTTCCCCTAAGCACAGACAAGAGGGGAGAGGAAAGGACCCCTTTTAGCTTTGCCAAAAAGAACACAAGTATTGTGGAAATTTCCGGTAGCTGATGACAAGGCTGTTTAGCTAGACTCAACCTAGTTGCGCCTCTGAGGCTTGAAGCTGAAGTTGAATGACACCTCGATGTCTTGGACACAGTATCCGTATTTGTTAAAGGCAGTAGGATTGTTTGGGAGAGACAAGGGCGGAGGCCGCCTGTGGCAGGTGTCGATTGGGCGGATAATTACTGCAAGGGTTTGGATCGAATCGAATCCAACAGAGAGTGCAGCTACCTATGCATCTAAGGGTAGATCGAAGAAAGGAAAACCCCAATGTACGAAGGATTGCTTTCGCCTCCATGGGCTCATATAAGATAGCCACTTCTGAAGCGCTTAAGTGAGGTTCAATAAGCGACTCGAGAAGTAGCACTGCTTAATCAACGCGTTGTGTTACAGCACATGAGACAGAGGTCGAATATGGTTATTACGGCACTTGGACAAAATATGAGATCTCGCATGGTCTTTCGTGGGGGGAAGACCCAGAAAACAGGTCCAGCCCCAGCCTTACAGAGGTTAATGATCCGCCCGATCCCAACCATGCCCCTCAGAGGATGGACGGGGAAGCCCAAGGCGTCCCTAGCCAGTGTTAGTTTGGTCCCATCTACTACGTAGTAAGGTTGGTAGGTAGCCACTAATGGAACCCAAGGTATAGGACGTTCATTACCGTTCAGCCATGAACGGCTGAAGTTGCTCAGCAAGGGGTAGGCTTGTCCATTCCATATCATATCCTCTCTTCTCATCCCTCCCGCCCTGTGTATGTAGTTCTCGTTTATCTATCACTCGTTCCCTCTCGATAACCGACAAACTATTAGCATCGTCAAATCCTTCGTTGTCTGATCGGCCGTCCCTCTTTTTGCGCGTCGTGCCCCGCCCACCATACCGCGAGCGATCGATTCATACCATAGCGCACTGCTGGAACTGTTACCCTGGGCTTAAGCAGTTGTCTAAAGCCACAAACAATACCCAACAATGAAAAGAGCTGCGCAATATGGCATACCAAGATGACCGGGCTGAAGAGCCCTTTCAAACTTACGAGCCATATCATCCTGCTGGCTCTGTAACCGCATCACAAAGGCCCGCAGCAAGCCAACCACATCTGAGCCATCGCGTCTCTGCCATGACAATATATTCCGACGATAATTCGTACCCTCAGCTTCACGGCCGCGAATCTATGGTGTCTCTTGACTCTTATGCGGGAAACTCGAGTCCCCCCCAACAGGAATATGACGGACATTCGTACGCTGCTGGGTCTGGATGGTCCGCATCATTTGGCTACAATGGAGCCGGGGGATCGTATGTGCCTGTGTCTGCAGCTGGACCTCCTCCTTCGCGGTTTCCATCTAGAGCCAAGCGTACATATGGCTCATCTCTCGGAAGAACCATTCAAGAGGAAAGCATAGAAGACGAAGCATACGATCTGTCATTGCTTGGTGGTGCAGCGCCAATGGGCCACTCTGGTCGATATGATCCCATAAAGGAGGACGAGGATGATGTGTCTCCTGGCTTCGACTTGAGTGCCGCGCTAGGACCCATGACCGCGCACGATGAGGTTTTCGTGAAGAAGCTTCAGGCGCAAGAGGCTAGCGGGATGTTGACAGGAGGTTTGGGCCAAGGGTTTCATGCGGACGTCAAGATGCGTGATGCCGAACTTCTGTCGTCGACCCCATCTGTTCAGAGGAGTCTGTCGCGGTCCTTTTCACGCCGCAAGCCGCCTGAGCATCTTGGCCGATTTGAGACAATCCGACAAAGAGGACAGGACGAAGCTAACCGGAAAGGAGAAGTCATTGAGGTGATATTAGAGGAGGGACCAGGCGCCGACCTGAGCAGCATCGAGGGACTCAGCACGGTTGCGTCTAATGATTTCCGCCGATCAACATTCCCGACTAAGGAGGGCAAGACGGAAATATTCTATCC
This sequence comes from Fusarium udum, assembly GCA_013186905.1. NCBI lineage: Eukaryota > Fungi > Ascomycota > Sordariomycetes > Hypocreales > Nectriaceae > Fusarium > Fusarium udum. Next base: position 46,275 of record JAAQPG010000547.1, read on the forward strand.
TCAACCGAACTGGAAGCCTCCAACAATGCGATGGCCCTATCTCACATTGCTGATTATAATATCGGTCGGGTTGGCTATTGCGCAGGAATACCTTTTCCAACGATTTCACGAAAAACCCATAGTAAAATTCCGGTCACCTAAAGATATAGACACCTTTGTCTATTTTGCAATCAAATTCCTACCGACAGTAGTTGCGGTTACTTTCGGCGTGTTCTGGCAGTTTACTGACTTCGAAGTTCGCCGTCTGGAGGCTTTCTACCAGCTGTCCAGACAGCAGGGTGCTCTGGCGTCCAAGTCAATTAATGCCGACTATGTCACAAGCTACAGCTTCTGGCGACCTTTTCGAGCGATCAAGCTTGGCCACTATGCGGTGGCTTTGTCTTCCTTCGCCTCAACACTCGCCGTTTCCCTCGTACCAACCTGTGCAGCTGCGTCGATCATGCTCACACCGAGCCGCAAGGAGCGTATGGAAAACCCCGGTGACATGAAGGAGATATTTGTGGCCTCGGTCTGGTCGCGACTTTTGACGGTTACTCTGGTGTTGTGTGCAGCCATGGGGTGCGGCTTACTATATGTTTTACAAACTCGACGATCAGGCCTACTCTCTGATGTCAGAGGCATTGCTGGTCTTGCCAGCATGGCTGTAGTGAGCCATGTCTTGATGGACTTTAAAGATATGGACACAGCCAAGCATAAAGACATTCACCAAAAGTTGAAGCGTCGTCGATACATGCTGAGAAATTCTTCGCTTGCACCTTACGAGGGCACAAGCACAAAGGTGGAAACGGACAGCGAACAGGATGACGGCACCCATCTCTCGGAGCACCCGCATCCTCTAATGCTACGTCCAATGGGATGTATCCCTTTCATTATCGGTTTGATCCTCTTTGTAGCATTGATCCCAACGTTTCTCTTCACTCCCGCCCAGATCATCACAGACAAGGCTGCCTGGGTCGTCACAGCGTTGGCCGTCATCCTCAAGCTATGCTGGGGCGCGATGGAGACATCCGTTCGTATGATGGAGCCTTACTATATCCTTTCAAAGCGACATGCGCACTCAAAAGTTCTTACCCTTGACTACACCGCACTGCCGTTTGCTTATATGCCGCTGCGAGCGCTCTTGAATGGCCACTTTCTGGTGTTTCTTGTTGGGTTCGGTAGTGTCATGGCTGAATTCCTGACGATCCTTGTAACCAGCCTTGCAACGGTGGATGGGCAAGGCTTTATCACAGGATATGGAATGAATAAGGGGAAGTGGAAGGATGATAAGGAGAGCAGTGAATTACTCAACTCTGGACAGGAGACGATACGCTCATTCTATATCACCCTCGGCGCCACATTGTTCATACTGATATACATGTTTGTTGTCTCAAACATGGTGTTCTTCCGCCGACGCCATCCTTTCCTGCCGCGTCAGCCCAATACTATTGCGTCAATTCTGGCTTTTATCCACCAGAGCAAGATGCTGTACAATTTTGTGGGAACCTCGAAGCTAAATAACGCAGAGATGGCGAAGAAGCTTGATGACGGCAAGACGTATGGACTAGGTTGGTTTACTGGAAGAGATGGACAGACACACTGTGGAGTGGACCAAGAGGAACTGACCAGTTCTTACAAACATGGTGTCGACTACACAACGATGAACAACCCATGGAATGCACAATGGGATGTGCTGTAGAATGCGAAATATATGTTATGATTATGGAACCAGATCTGTGTATGGCCATAGTTTGGCAGGTATACACAACATTTGGGCGGCTCAAGGCTGGAGTTTGGTAAATTAGACATTGGCGATGAATTCTATGGTTCCGTTCTATCTATTTATTATCTGAAGCATATGTTGCTGGAGTTTGGGAATCTCTCGAAACAGAGGCATGAAGATAAAGGAGATAAAGGCATAGCTTTTGTTAGGAATGCGACGAGCGAAACATGTAATGAGACTCGGATGAAGATGAACCGGAATGGTGACGATTCATATTCTCGCTTAGTGTAATGCTCCTTGGTCTAACACGTGCTGGGCATGAATTTTGAATGGACGAACACGTCGATCATACTTGCTATCTTCGTATCAGAAGGTTTCGAGTTGACGCGTCCAGGCTCCATATTAGTGTAGTAGTTTTTGACGCTTTTATGTTTGAGAAATGTGTCGCCTGTCCAGTAACAAGACCTGTGACATATCCCAGTGGATTATGCCGGCCTTTCAACGCGTAATGGATCTCCTTCTCTTTAATCTCAATTTCTCTGCACAGCGTTTGTTATAGTGGCATTTTACCGAATACTATTGGCCTCTGGAATGCGTACCCCTGAATATCGGGGCTGTGAGGGGTTGGAGATCTGGAATGTGAGATATCCAATAGGGAAAGAGAGTCGACGATTCTGGGTTTGATGAGCAGAATTTCCACTTGTTGAAACTGACTACGATGGTGTGGGAACGGTGGACGTTGACTATCTAAACTCAATTGTGGTTATTGGCATCGTTGTCGAGTTTGAGATTCATCTGATAATTCTGGAGATATTCTCCGAATATAGAGAAATTGCCAAGCTAGGCAGACAATTGCCAGAAGCGTTGTTCGTCCTTCGTTTGCGTGGTGTTCCCTTGAAGGATGCTGGCCGCCAATCTCATCTGCCAATGAGCTCAGGTACTCTATGTGAAGCGGAGTTCTAGACGATTTGCAAAGAACCCGAGTCTTGGCATCATCATTGAGATTGATTTCATCAAAGCCTATCAATAACTCAAAAGCTGAGCTTAATTTGGACATTTCTTCAGACGAGGTCAGAATCTGACGGACGGATGACTCTGGTAGGGGCAAAATTTAACTGTCTCACAACAGATATTGACCACATTCCCCCACTCGTAATAGTGAGTTCCTTACATTCATGCAAGATTTTCTCTGCAGACAGACGGAGACGCCGAAAGTACTGTTTCCAAGAAAAACATGATATTAGCCCAAGAACAACCAAGACAGGACGCGACAGCACCTGAGTACATAGCCTCTTCACGCCTGACTATCACAATTCGCTCGCCATTTGTCACTGTGCGTGCTTTCCTGAAATCGGTGCGTCTTGAAAGGCCTGACACCTGAATTGGCACACCTGAAGAGAGCGAAGTAGGATACGCAAGGCTTTGGAGCAAGGACCACACCCCTCGGGCATCGGCAAAGTTACAGAGACTGCCTGTAAGGAGGCCCTGAGGCTGTGCAAGCCTCAGTTAATTAAACCCATCCTGTAACAATGCGAGAGCTGGCTCATGGTTACTGGAGGTGGCACCCGTATCATGGTAGTTTTTGGCTTACCTTATTGTTACAACATTTATTGTTCGTATTCCTCTGAGGGCATCGGAAATCGCCCAGGTCTTGGCTTTTGACGGCTTTGTTGACAAGCCTGCTAAAAGACCAACCACGCGCAACCTTTCAAAGTCGTTGACATAAAGATTAGCTACACTACTGCATGTTATGGCACAAAAACCGGAAACGCTATGTTTTGAATGCCCAAATCGTGGTTCATGCATCGAAAGACCAAGTAAAGCCTGCTAACCTTGTTTATCTTATGCAGTGTGATGCCGCCTCTACTATAGCAACTAACCAGCCCTGCCAGCCTCTTGATTGCCAATATCTGTTGATTGCGTTTGTAGTGACAACGCAAAAGATCTACTATGACAACAAATGGGTGGTTACTCACATTTCATTCAATCGACGTTTTAGCCACCCCGAAACATCCGTCCTCGGTACGTACAACATATCACTTTATTATACACGGAGTGAGAAGACAAATTTGGACTTCGTCTTCCAGGGGTAAGGCCTTGTTACTGATGGGGAATAAAGTGTGTACCCACAAAGTATATACTGTTAGAGTCGATACGAGATCGTCACCCCATACCCACCCATGCATCCGTGGTATTGACTTTCACTTGGCCCAGCGCTTGGCCTACATTCCAAGTACCTGCACAGCCTCCAGATTCTTGACCTAGGGGGCATGCGCCTGAGACGTGCTAGCATTGATACACCGCTTGTGTTGGTTGAATACGATGCAACGATGTGAATACGACAAAACCTATTATTTCTTGCCTTTGGCTTCGCCCTTGCGACGGCTGAGCACTGCCAAACCACTTCCACTACCGCTGGCAGCAGAGTACCTAATAAAGGAAACCCTCATCAGATGAACTGGTTCTTCAGAGACAAAGGCCGTGTCTCTGTACAAAAGACTCCCCTTTCACACATCACACGCAGGACCCAAGACCAAGCTAAACCAAACCTGTCCCTCCAGGCCCCGCTTCACCGCACTCGTGAAGGGCCACCCGCCCCCCTGGCCCCCTTTGCACCGCGTGCGGATCGATTTCCTCGCTAGGTGAGGTACCTGCCGCTCTTATGAGCGCCGACCAGGCCAGGTCGTACCTGCTTTCCTGTTTCCGCTGCCATTGCTACCCAGGTTCCC
>JAAQPG010000549.1:0-29577 GCA_013186905.1 Fusarium udum
CAATATAGTAACTCTTGTGTATAGCAATTAGTCTGATTATTGTGACTATAAGAGAGAATTAAATAGTAATGATATCTGTTTATCCTTTTGTTTACTTACCTATCTTGGTTATTGACTTTGTTGTTTGTTTCATGAGATAGGCAAGCTACCCTGGACCGGGTGCAGCCAGAGGGTGATACACGCGAATTATATGTTTGCCTAAGGCTACACTCCTTGGATTAGCAGATGTAATATTAGCTACCCTATAGCAGAACTAGCCTAGCACGTCTTTTTACTCCAATTGGAGGTTGGCGGTCGCTTAGACCGTAAGACGGAAATTAATAAACAAACAAAGATACACGCGAATTGCAGCTTATCGATAGCTTATCAGTTAGCGCCAAGGCGATAAGGCAGTCGGCTCCACCAGGTCAATCAGTTCCATTCATTGCGGTTACAATGAAAACAAAAGTATAGATGCGGATCGTATCACTCCTCAAAAACTACTTCTAACATCAGGATTAATGTCGCATCAGAATCAATCTCGCATTACGCACGATAGTTAATCGCTGATGCCTACAATGATGGTTTCAAGATAAGTTGTGCGGGGCAGAGACCGGTCAGCGCAAGAAGCTAATAATAACTCCATTTCACGTACTGGTAGATGGTCTATGGTCAGAAAACTCCCGATTTGAATAAGTAATAAATGTAAAGTCATCAGAACGCAGTAAGCCTTTTCAGGTTGTTTTCATCACTTCAATTAATATCATGGGATCGCTCTCTGTGTACTGCTCCTCAGGTTTCCCGTGTCTGCACGGTAGAGTCATGAGAAGCCTGGCCACCGATTGAAAAGACCATTAACCACGCAAATATTGCCAAAAAGACATTTCGGTGCTTGCGATAGCTGCATCAGCTAATTTTCCCCGGGATCAACCCAGTGAATCCCTAGCTGCTAATTTCAGTGGGAGGACATCTTCGCGGAATTACACGGAGTGTTTGCGCAGGCGCCATGCGTCACGGCTGAGACAATATGAGTTGACCAACGAATCACATACTCCCGTTGTCATGATGGCGCCAACAAGGGTATCGGAGCTGGTTGACCATCAAAAAAGCACTGTATGTGAGAAGATAAGCACTATGATGGCTTGTCTGTTGATTAGCCTAGACGGGTCCTCTACGATCAAATTTTCCCAGCCTTGGTTTCCACTCTTGCGCGCTTCGCGATTTATATCAGACCTGCCTCTGCAAAGATAGTCAGAATATGTATCACGGCTGGTAACGATTGTGGATTGACGATTTCGGAGTTTTCAAGTCATCGTCGCCTTGTCACACCGACATTTCCCCCTCTCTCAATCTGCTACATGGTGGGTTACACAAGGCTCAGAACCAGGCTCTCGACCGAATACGAGATTTCGCGTCAACAGTTGCACATCTCTGGATTGCACGATCTGAGATTTGAATGCATCACACAAGCATAGATCGAGTTGTGCAAGCACAGCACCGGTATACCCAGATTGCGCAATGATGTGTGCAGTAACACGACGTCAATGCCATCAGACTTTGAAGGAGTCAAGGATTGCTCAGAATTTACATGATAGCAAGGCACCACAAATTCCTCTCATCTCAATGGTTGTTTGCAACGCCTTTTTGCAGGCAGCGCATAGACCATACGAGAAGTCACGGTTTGCAACGCAAGCGGAAGAATGAGAGTCTTTCCACGACTCAGGAGTCAGCTGCACCGTGCAGTTCTCATCGATGGCGCCAATGCAAAGCACGAGTAAGCCGCCACTGTGATACATCGCACGTAAGATCGTAACGTCTGCGAGATTGGCACAGCATTCAATCTGTCAAAGCCAGCGTCAAAGCTGCTGGCTAACGTTTCAGTATCCCGCCAGAGCCACTCCGTCGAATAATCCATTCCCCAACCTCGCAGATCCCGGCCTGCTGTACCACCCGGAAAAGCTCAATGCCACCTGGAACATTGGCAGCCTGGCTGCATCTCCCCTAGCGGATCCCGGGATGAAACGCATCACTTGACCCCCACAACGTGTCACGGAAGGCCGAGACAAACGTCGGAATCTGCCAGTGAACATGGGCGGCCTGATTAAATCTCCGCGGAAAATTAAAACAAGCTGTATCATCTCATGTAGTACAGCCAAGCTAGCTTGCAGCACAAGCATCATCCGACTTGGGCAACCGAGATTGAATGGTAACGCCGCATCATGCTGCCCTGGAGATGTCGGCTTTTGCGGGTATCATTATTCTGAAAGTGCAGAATAGAACGCGGTTGCGTGCGGCCCAGGTCCCATCTAATTTACGCCTTGTACGCTGTGTAATACATGACAGACATGACACCAGAGGAAAAAGAAGTCGGCCATGCTATTTAACAGACACATCCCCCTCGATCTTGCGAAGTGAGATCAAGAGTTAGACATAACCAAAATCTTACAATGTCGCTCCCCATCATAAACTTACTACCTCCTCCCTCCCCACCACAAACTCCGCCTGCGGCAATTCCTCGCCATTTACTTGGCATCCCCGAGGAGTTGCAAGAGAAGATCTGGCGCCTCACCCTCCCCGACTTCAGGATGCACCGTGTGGTCATCGAGGTCCAGTCCAGCTACAACGAGTGGTGCGAGCCCGAGCCTCAGGACCGGCCAGGTCTGGATGGCCTCGAGCCGCTGTACCCGGAGCGACCAATCTACCGTTGGCGTCAGACCATCAAATCCCCACAACGACCAGCTGGCCTTAGCGTGTGCAGAGACAGTCGGAGAATCATGCTTTCATTCTTTCGCGAATTCCCTCGGCGGTGTATTCGACACCTCATCCAGGATGATGAGGGACAGAACCGCTTTCTGGACATCGACGCAGCAGAGGAGGGCAATTCGACTGCCGGCCTGTGCAATCCACAAACAGACATACTATTCGTCGACGGGGCCTCTGCAATGTTTCCTCTCAACCTACTCGACCTTCCTGTCATCGGCGTATCTGTCCACGTTGAAGGAGTCGGAGGTGTAGGGCCTTCTCTGGCCTGCGACCATCTCGCTCGGATCGTGGCACCTCACTACACCCCTCGTCTGTCACACATCAACGCTGTGTTTGCCTGGCGACATAACCAGCGATTCACTCATCGGCACTGCGACGTGACAGTACCTGTCGGGAGGCCTGTGGCCTGGACTGGGAGCGCTGGGCGTTTGGAGACAGAACTCATTCGCAACTGGCAATTTCTTCACTACGGCCACGAAAATGATCGGATTACTACAGGAGAGCGATTTCAACATAGAGACGTGACGACGCTTGATGACAACGACACTAATAGCCACACTACGCTCGTCCTATCTACGATCCCGATGTCCTGCGATTGCCCAAGCATCGTAGAAGTCCTGACAAAATTCGCAGCTAGTCTGACAGATGAAGGGATGGCCCGATTGCATCCTAGGTGAAGAGTGTGGTCTAGCAAGAGTGTTAATAATGCAGGATGATGAAATTGAGGTGGATGGCTGGAATAGGTTTGAAGAGGTGCTAGGCAGTTAATGGGAAATCATAGAGGAACATCACCCAGGTTAGATAGCAATTGAACTAGTACACAGAGTCCTGAAGATATTGATGACTTCACTACTGTTACTGAGCTGAGACTGCAGTCGAGAGGAAATAGCATCTGTTTGCAGGAATCTGTCGCCTTCAAAAGGTCTACAGATGTACAGGAGAGAAGGAGTATAACACAGCTATTTCAAGACTAGAACCGTCAAATGCTGCAAGTTTTTATACGACATGAGAGACTCGTGAAATTCCATCACGCAGTTAGACAGTGGCTGTGGACATCTGGTCTTGTCGCACGACAACCAGGGTTCGTCAGTCAACCCTGGTGGATATGGCAAGCCATGCTGTTGGTTGGAGCTGACGGCGTATGTATCTAATGATGCTTCCAGTACAAGTCGAAGCCATTCGATAGAAACTCATATCGTAATGGTATGAGCCCCGATACTATTGACTACTAGCTAAAGAATTTTCATGTCTTGAACAAAATATCTTGAGGGCGGGTGTAGGCTAAGATGTGGCGCATGCGTGGCTTATGAGGCTGGAGTTGTGAGCGTTGAACCGGTGTCTTAAGATGATGGGAAGTCAGAGACTAAACGGAAGTTAATGCAGTACTGTGACTCTAAATTCATACCATATACTATGAAGAGATTTAATTAACTCCATTTAAAGAGCTACATCTATCTTCACTGAGAAATTGTCTGTAAACCAACACATCATAAGACTTTCTGCCCTTTTTATCATCTTGGTAGCCGACTTAAAGTCATCTTAAGATGGCCGTGCCCCACGCCTTTATTTATTTTTAGATGGAAGGCCCCGCAGGTGGTGATAAGATAAGACTAAGTGCAGGGTGATAAGATAGTTGCATTTCTTGGCTTGAGGGTTAACGGTTGCTTGTCTATGAAGATTATACAGGCAATAATCCATCTCATCATAGATGGGATTACACAAGACCCTGAACAACAATCCACAACCGCTTCAAGTACAAAATGGCCTCCCTCATTGATCTATCAGTCTATCTTTACCATTCATGCAACTCCACAAAACAAGAGATATCCAAGAAGCAGCCAATACTTATTATTACTCCTAGTAAACCGAAACCCATTACGTTCATGACCCAATAATTGACTCTTGGCGGGACATAAATGACTAATGAATGGAAAAATATTACAAGATCTTCAACTAATGTTATCTGTCTTGTACTCTTGAATAAGCTGCACTAAGCTGTAGAGTATAATGAGGAACCACCATGACATTTGCGTGCGTCACATCATCAACGGTACTGCGCATACGGCTCAATGTAATCCATGATGGCCCCGACCTTTGCATACTGACCTGCTCCACGCTACGAAAAGAACGAGGTCAAGTGAGAGGCGTTCGCCATGGGGCTTGCTGTGGTTAGGAAGCCATCTTTCTGACGTTTATTTCACAGAGGTGGAGTAAGATTGAGACTATTAATGCCGTAGCCATCCTAGGATTTATGCAGTTCGAATTGCCTCTTGAGGTTTTTTGGAGGGGGGAGGAGAAATTGCCATCAAGCCTTGCAGTTCCAGAGGCCGGGCTATAAGCCGTCCTGGAAGACTGTCAGTAAGGTAGATCCTCTCTCAAAGTTGCTTGACCGTTATTCCATGAAGGAGAGGGCGCCCTCTTATACAATAGAGTCGCTATCATCTCGTACTCTTTCTTACTCTTGTCAGCAGGCAGAAGTCAAGCCTCTCAATATTACTCGCTAGGGGACACCATGTCTCAGCAACTCCTTTACTGGAGTTTGCTAAGCTTACAGGATACTCACTTGGCTATAAGTTATGAGCGCGTTTTTGATGCCATTTATCGCATGAGGTTAGTGTTGGAATGTAGAGCCGAACACGATTCGCTGACCTGGAGACGAAATGATAGTCTGTGGCATTAAGCAAGCATCTCATAACCGTGTGATACTGATCAAGGTGCGAAATGACCTAAGTTGCCAGGAATGCTCCCTACCAACATTTCACAGCCTCGGGGCAAAATAGCGGTGAAGCGTCCCTGGTTCTCAATGGAATTTTTGAGGCTTGCGGTTGATGGCATTGGAAGTTACTCGATGCCGACGTCCCGGTAGATATCGCCATGAAGCAGGTCAAGACTTGTTGCTGTGGTGAGAAAGTTTCATGAAAAGTGTTTTCAAGTCACTCTGAAAAAGCTTAGCTCAAAACACTGATCAGATCTATCTGACACCGAAGAAGCAGCTAATAGCTACGTAAGAACAAGAATTCGTCAGTAGCGAAGAGCTAGTCTAATGGATTCAGAAACGCACCACATGCTGTCCATGCTAATTGTCGCCAGAGTAGCTCATTTCAAGAACAGCATCCCAACAAACCCCAGGTCTAAAGCGCTTCCAATAGCAGTCGGCGCCGCCATCTGCCAGCCCAGATCTTCCCTTGAGAGAATCAGCAGCCAGAAAGTAGCGAAACGGACGGTCAGACACCGGATGTGACTTAGAGTACATCAAATCTAAAGCCGGACAATGAACCTGAGGTAGATCATAGTATAGACATCAAGCCAGCCAGCCACCGAGGACAGCGATAGGCAAGGCGTAGTTGGCCTGAGTGCCAGTGACAAGACTGTCATCAGAACCTATCCCAATGTGGGTATGGCAAATGCAGCTTAGGATGAAGCCTGATCAAGAACCACACCTGTGCCATGAAACGAGATTGGAGATGTAAGAGAACCTCTTGAAGGGATTGACAACAGCTTCAAGGATACAGAAGTACTGTGGAAAACTCATGGACGCCCGCGTTGCGCTACTTACCAAGACCCCCAATGTCGAAGAGGTCATAACTGCTACTAAGAAGAAGCCCGACGGTGGAACGACGCCTAAGGCAAGGAGAAAAGAAGGGGCGTTGAAGTTGAACACCGTCCCGATACATGTAATGGCCATGTTGAGCGTCACAGAAGAGCCGCGCCAGTCTGCGAGGCGCATTTATGGTCAGGCAATGGAGGCAGTAAATAGTGGGTGGAACGAGCTCAATATAAATAAAGAGAACGTATCCTGCTGGACCAGGCTCTCAGACGTAGCCGGCTGGTGTGAATGGCCTGCCGCGATTGAGAAAAGGAAAGAATAGGGTTTCATGGCTCAACGCTATATGCTGTACTAGTTGGGCAAATGTCATGCCGCAAGCAGATTGGCCAGAAGGGCATCCTATTTGTGAAGATGTGCCGACGCCTTTGCTGCTATCACAGAGCCAATAAAATCCTGTGCAGGGGCGCCGGCCGACAGCGGTTTGCGACCAAATTCATCTGAGATACGGCCGAAGAAAGGAGAGATCGCAGTTTGCATCTGCAGAGGAGCCTGTGTAACTACCATCAACCGAAGCGCGGAATCTTTTATAGTTAGTCCAGCTGCTTGGCTTCATGCGGTTATGGTATGTCGGCACGATTGGAAGAAGAGTCTCAGCATACCGTCACAGAACGGTGATCTGCAGACTGCTAGTAATGTAAGAAATAGAGATATTACAATATGATAGAACTTGTTTCTGAGCCTCAAGCTGAGTTTTCGTCTTCTCCGCTTCAAGCAGTTGAGTATGACATGGATGGAAATCGCGCTCCTCAGCCACTGAGACACCGGAGCCTGGTACAATACCCAAAGGCCATAAATGCACCAAGCAACTACGGATGAGTCAACATTACCCGCCAGGCAAGTCCAACGCGATGTTGCGCTTCATGTGGCTTGAGTGGTTCGACAACATCCACATGACCAGAGAAGGCGCAGTAACAGAGAGCCTGGCTGTGATACCACGAGAGGCATAAGAAAAGCTCGCTGTGGTGTACATCGATCCAAATAGAGCTTGTAGCATTGGTTGTGGCTAGTGATATTGAAGCCAAGATAATGGCGAGCAGCAGCACACTACATGTCACAAACGCTATCACTACAGCCTCTGTCAAAGCAGCCAGTGGCCGTCCTCGCAGGTTTGCCGATCCTGCGACCAAGACCCCCGGAGCCTGACTCCTCTCTGATCCATGTCTCGCGTGGCTCGGCCGTTCCATGCTACGCAGACGAGACACCTCTCAAGCTGCGATCACCGCCACGCCGTGAAGTACAGTCGGATGATGAATGCTACGGATGGGACGACGTGGGTTGGCAATCGTGACTAATGTTGATCGAGGAAGGGGAGCGACTTACGTGCCCGAGGTCAGATCCAATCGTCAGCGTCAGATGTTGGTTGCGCATGCGCTGGCTTAGCTATACGCTTTTGGAGCTGATGTGTTGTGTTGGAGGAAATGGTGGTTGTTCTGCGTGCGTCTCGACTCGACTTGTCTTTGCAGGGATTCGCGCTAAGGTGACGTAAAATTGGGAGGTTACACTGACCTGACCCCTCCTCGAGGCCCAATCTCTACATTTGTGTCATGCGTGAAGGGTTATGCATGACCGATCTGAAGAGGAGAAAAGTCAACCAATGCACAGTTACCTGAATTCTGCAACCAAGAGTACATTTATGGCAAGTCTTTTAGTACTTAATATGACCGAATCCTGGATGCTGCCGGTGTAGCCGTTGGTAGGATTGGGTGTTTCGGTGACCACACCCACTTCGTCAATCAGACCATATCGTATCGTCACATCGTCCTCTGCAGAAATTTCCCTTTGTAACGCTCTGCTCCATGGTCATGGGATACAGTGATGAAAGTCTAACCTTGGCATGGAGCCGTAGACGAGAGATTGGGTAGCTCTGCGCTTGGAGGTCCAACCAGAGGGGAGATATGAAATACCTCCTTTTCAAAGATCGAAGAAATTACCCATAAGAGGCCTAGAAGGAGAACCTAGGGATGCAGATGGGCAGGGTTGCCTAGGCCTATGATTGACAGCTTGCTGTCAGGATATACAATTAAGTCGCTCGCATGGCGGGGCGCCACAGCTCTTGATATCTAAATATTCATCTAGAAATTTATCTAGATCTTTGTCTAGATGTTCATCTAGATAAATACCTGGAACTAAGTTCTTCCAAGACCTAATCAGCCAGACAATCCATCTTGATAAAATAGCCCTGGCTTGCGTCAAGCCCTGGCTCTCCGTCGTATAGAACATCACATCCAGCAGCTGGCGCGGGGCGATATACTGGGCTGGTTCTTGCAGTCGCCCAGGTTTCAATAAGTGAGCAATAAAGTTGTAAATCTTGTGTATCGGACAAGATTCATCATGACGAGAGTAATCTTGAGACTTAAGAACTTGAATAAAGACTTAACGATAAGAAGTTGCCTGTACAGATTTCTTCGAGTAGCAGTGGTTACATAGGGTAACAGCGGGTGGCTTCGGTCTTATATTGCTCGACAAGGCTAGAGGGATCGAGCGCTTGCGGCTGGGATTGGGATACAGTATCTTTATTAGGCGGTGACATAGTATCAGTCTCGCTACCATTACAGATTGTCGTTGGTGGTGTTCTCTACCCACTTTGCCGGACAAGGTGGCTTTTCCGCAGCCTCGCGGGTGAAGCTAACACATAGCTTCAGACAGACGAACTTATTTTCAGTTCAGAATTGCCAGGTATAGGGCTAAGTAAGGATATGATTGACAATAGCCACGCTTGACTCAATACCTGAAGTGTGTATTTTCACTACATTCAAATTGCAATTTCTTTAAATGCGGCTTTGCCTAATTATATGGCATCGCATAACCTCGTATAGTGTATGGATCATCGATCAGAACTCTCATTAGACAAACCTGTTAGGCCTGCACTTGGTGGAGTTGGTCATTAAGAATGATAGGCAGCGCTACAAAGACTCTTTTATCTGGTGTTTGGAGCGTCATAGACAGTCTCAGCGCAGTTCACACGGTTGTGAGACCTTGGAGTTAGTGTATTAAGTGGTGTTGGTAAGAATGAGATTGCTAATTGTCAAGCGCTAGTTATTACAGGGAGGGCCGTGGCCATAACAATAGTCCATGCTATGTCAAGTCAAACCAACGGCGGGTTCAGTCAGTGGCATATGTGAGGTTCTATCACTTGGCGGCATATGCAGGTACAAAAAGAGATAAATTACCCAGGTCTCTAAATCAACTACTGCAGCTCACGTAGGTATCCAGTCTGAGCGTGTAGCTAACAGTGTACTCCATCCAATACAAGTACGTATCCAGTCAAGCCCCTTTTGTGTATCAAATCACTCCAGAACCATCACTCTACCCCCATAATCTCAGCCAGATGGTGAGTCCTGGGCATCCTCACCACGAAGAGCTCTAAAGATGGGCTCCTGCCGTTCAATCATTTCAGTAAGTGGGTAAGAAAAAAGATCCTCAAGACCACCAAGCACAATGAGTTTGAGCTCCAAGTTTCGCACATCATCCCGATGCTTCACCGCTTTCTGTCCGAGAGCCTCAGAGTCTTCCTCCTACTTTCTGACTTCTTCACGCTGCTCAGAAATGACCCTCTCCATATGTTCAGCGTCTACCTGCTTTTTAAAAAGCTCTTGATAGCCACGGCCAATAGCTGCGGTAATGCCATCAGTCACTGTTCTGTCGCAGTCGTAGGGAAGCAAACCCAGGGCCTCCTGATATCAAGTCGTATCCCTTAAAATATTCTCAAGGTCAGCGCTAAGCTGAGCGCGCTTATTGCTGTATACAAAGAGTTCCGCTCAAGCGTCTTCCAGAGCGTCCTCCAGAGCAGTTCTTGCTCGCATGGCGTCTTGAGCAGAGTGTTTTCCCTGCTCTAGGAGTAGCTTCTCGGCGTCAAGTTGCCGGTACCAAAGATCGAGGGCGCGACTAATTAGAGATTGCGCCTCTGACTGGCTGTCTTCGATGACCTCAGCTACGCGTGCATCCCCATGACCCCAATCTTGGCCATCTGAAGGGCTTGCGCCGTTGTGTCCAGCCAGCCCATTGTCGGACGGCGGGTCAGGGGTAGTCGAGCTTCTAGTAGGCGCCAAGGTAGCCTCATCGACGTCCATATGGTCCTCCTCACTATCAGCTAGCTCAGAGTTAGGTGCCAGGGACGGAGGTCGTCTCTATAGGATTATGAATCAGTTCCCCAAACTTGTTACGACAAGATTTATCTTCACATCACATACCGCTCTGGTTAATCGACGTCTAGTTTGTGCAACCTGATCAGTCCGGTTTGCCTTCCGGGGAGGCATCATAACAACAGTGTTTATAGGAAATAGCGTGTATTGATGGCAGACATGCAAAGATGGTGTCGATGGGAAAATTCAACGCGTCAGGGCGGAAGGTATTCTTATTTAATAACAACCCAACCAGGACCAACACGCGCACACCGCTTTGACATTAATCACAGAGATATTATTTTGAAGGCGGTAGCAAGGCAAAGAACCGCTAGTTTGCCTTCTTATCTCGCCGCTCATTGGAGACACGTTGGGGGAAGAAGCCATGACGCGAGTCGGCTGCAGGCATCTGTCGGGAAGTCACAGACAGGCTAGTTATGTTAGCCAAGTCGTGTCTGCCATTCGTAGCAAACAAGACCATCGCCGGCGTCGGCCAGAGTGGACTCCCGTACCGTGTCAGGGGGGGGACGGGTACGCGCTTGCTGTTAAGGAGGTGATGGCTGAAGTTGGAAGATGATATGGAGACTGGTGCTTCAACCACGTTAGCTCAATGAATATGGGCATGGCAAGTATGTAACTGAAATAAGGATTCTCTATTCCTTGATAATTATATTGAGTGATGTTAGAGAAGGCACTTTGACCAGGATGATGATGTTGGGGGAGTGGAGAAACGTTCCATTTCGTCTAACCGCAGCTGGCCACCTGTCATTGGTCAATAAGCGAGAGGCAATCAAGTCAGTCTGTGCTTCCTGTATCTTGGCTGATGACTGGCGCGGCCTGGAGGAATAAATGCCCCGGAGTTGTGGCACGCTAGCCGTGACAAATCATGTGAGATTTTACGGTAGGCTCATGAGTTGCGATAAGAACAACACTATGTATTTAAATTAAACCATGATATGATCTATAGCTTAAATGAGAGCATGGAGCTTTCTTTTCATTGCATTTATTCAACTATCAGACTATATATTTGTGTGAGAGATTAATACGCTTTATGCTACCCCTTAGGGTGCATCCAGATATTGCACCACGCGGGCTATTACTCTGGATTCAGTAGTACTGGCTTTCTTTCTTAATCGCCCTTAAAGATGAGCGATTTTAGGTATCAGCCTAGTGCGGTCGTTAACGTTACTAGGGGGGAAGGTGGTTTAACTTGCTAGAATTCCTGCGTGGCTTCGGTTCCTCGTATATTGTCCCCCTGCTCTCTAAAACCGACCATGTGGATGAGCTTGCCGTTTTTACTATAGTGGGTAAGATAGACTTTGAGCGCTACATACTAATTAAGAGCATATATTTCATAAGGGTCTTGTTCCTATCTCTTAAGCATATCCCGTCCAATTGCTCACCAACTCGAAAACAACAATTGGTTCCCCAATGGTTATCCACAGCCTACCCCTTATACATGTGGCTACGAATAGCGCCGTTGATCGCTGTCAAATCCCACGCAGGAACTACAACATGGCATGTTTGCCCAGCGTCTTGGCCGTTCAAATCTATCAATGACATATCCTCAGCCCCAGCCGTCATGAGGAGAGTTTACTCGCTGACTCAATCTCGAGCACCAGTCCGAGACATGTCTTCCATGTAAACAGCTTCCCTTGGCCTCTTGAGCCATAATCTGGTCAACAGTCAAGTCAAAGAAGGGCTAACATATCTTCAGAGGAACAAAAGCCCTCATTACCACTACTATTATCTAGGTTCTCCATCGCCTTCTCACCGACCCTTATGCCCCATAGCTGCTAACTGCCCCGTCACTGCTACATTAAGTTCGACCCTCACGATGATCTTATGAGTGGGGAGACGATAACAGTGATATTGTCTATCTTATTCAACTGATCAAGATACGGCGGTCGTTGTGGTGCTTAATAAGCCTTGCCTCCGCCTTCGTCTCCACGTTTGTTAGCGTTGCCGCACTTGCGCCAGCGGATGTGATATAGTGATGTCGACGACAGCCGAAATTCTCTTGTCCGTCATCGAACGTACTGGCGTGGGGCTGTTGCGCTACGAGCTTTCCATCATCCGAATCACATACATTCCCAAGATGCTCGTCTCCGACGCGATGTACTGGTCCGTCGTCGAAACCAACATCAGCATCACCGCCTCAATTCCCTCCCATGAAGATGAGTATCCAGATCTCCGACCTTGCGGCGTCATTCTAGTGAATTGGTATCTTTTGGATAAGATCTCGAATCGACTAACCCATGTCCAATAGCTGTTTATATGAAATCTTTCCCCACTTCAGTCAGAAGCTCAAAATTTGTCCCAGGAGCTTCATCAAGTAGCAGGCGCTTTCTAACGTTAAGGGCCGCGACACACGGACTCACACTGTAGACGAATCCGAGTCGTAGACAAAAGGGCTATATCAAATGATTAAGGCAATGTAAATGCCGAACTCAGCTTCTTCAGCAAGAGATCAAGCGTCTGTCTCAGATATATCAATTCAACCTAGAAAGTCCAGTTCATTGCTGCCTTCACACCATCTCCTCCCAAGGTCTTAACGCTGCTATTCATAATAGCCATGCGATTCATTTGGCCGCATTATAAATACATCAGTAAAAACTCTAGTGGATGCTCGCAGCGATTCTAACATGCAATTCGTTCAACGAAACGGGAGGGCTTAAAGAGACACAGATTCCGGTGAGTCACTCTCCTCATTTGAACATGGCATGATGGAGGCTCATAAAGTGCCACTCCTGGGAACTGGGAGATGTGTAGGCGTGATATTAGTCTGCGGCGGCGGCGAGAGATCGAGAGCAAGAGGTCAAGGCTTGTGGTTGGAGATGCGCAATAGCTACGGTCTTGGCAGGACGCCAATCGCTCGTTCTATACTCCCGGCTACGCCTCATTTTCTGATACCAGTTAGTTCTAAAGCCTGTGTTTTGGGTACAACGTGCCAGTTCAGACAGCTTATGGATTTCGTGGGGTCCAATGTAAGAAACGACGCGACCTAATGGCTCAACTTTGACATTGATCGCCGGGCCCTCAATACGCCGTCATTCCACTATGTCGCCACATGATCAAGCTCATGGCCGGCCGGTTTGGGCTTCCCCTTACCCACACGCGCCACAACCTTGTCATTTCGTTGTCGATCTCCCGAATCCTCCTCAGAATGTCTTCCACCCAGGCAAACATACGCTGCTGATCTCCTCATAGCCTATTCAAATGAAAGGATGGACTGAATTCTGCTGTCATCGCTGAAGATGGCTCTCACGCTACAAGCTTATCTCGCGGGTTGGAACTGTTGGAAGTCAAGAATATCGTTAGCCTGACCCCATGTCTGTCAGAATCATCTTGTACGTAGTCGCATGTCCATACGTTTACTCTCTTCTTCAGTCAATACAAGACATACATCTCAATAGGAACTGTTGCTTTGAATGGAAAAGCAGGAATTCAGCCTCGTAGCATTCTGAACACCGATCATGCGTGTTAGTTGCGTCCAGCTCTACACGACCACACCAGCGCACGAAATTGCATTGTTCTATCAACAAGAGGCTGTTCACCTTGGAGACCTGTTGCGGTCATGAGTACGACCTGGCGTGAGAATTGTCCCTTCCTGTGGATTTTTAAACGACGGTATTTTCTACTAGGCTGCTGTTACTGCGAGTAGTGATAAGAACTTGTTACATTAACACGATGCAAGCACCTAAACGTCAGACTGCTCTTATCCGTATCTTTGAGGTGGCAGTAGGAAAAAGAGAGAATATTGTTGGTCAAGACTTACGATGAACAGGAAAGCTTGTTGATTGATCTTACAATCTTAAATGGAGTCTTATTAGCTACCTGAACTAATCTAGGGCATCCGTCCCATTCCATGTCACCCCTTCCACCTTCGCCATGGTTGGAAAATACGACGGCAGCCGAAGAGGAGCGGGAACGCATAGGGATTGACACACATGCTGCTGAGGAGAATACCGCAGGCAGGCCTGAACGATGGGATAAGAAAAGAGAGGAACTCGCCGCCAACGCATTTATTTGGCAGCAGCCTGCTTTAATCGCTTGTCCCCCACA
The DNA here is from genome assembly GCA_013186905.1 of Fusarium udum. Lineage (NCBI taxonomy): Eukaryota > Fungi > Ascomycota > Sordariomycetes > Hypocreales > Nectriaceae > Fusarium > Fusarium udum. The sequence goes on from JAAQPG010000549.1 coordinate 14,536, forward strand.
GTGGCTTGACTGATGTTGTGGATTCATGAGAAATGGCTCGATGAATCCTTAGACGCGGCACGCACTCGTCTATTGCCCTCCCTGCTCTACGCCCTCCTCGATGAACTCGTTGGGTCGTTGGGAACTTCGCCGCAAAAGTATTGGTTGTGATCTCGCCACTGCTCATGCGACGCGTTCATTCAGGTGAGCTGCGTCCACTATTATGATCTTGCATTTGCCCAAGGTCTGATCCCAATCGCTAAAGACCCTCATCATTTCTATTGAAAACTATTCATAACCTCCTGTCTTACTAAACACGTTCTGCGGCGCCTTCTCTGCCGACTCAATGACCGGCTTCACGATCTTCAGTACCGCCTCCCTGCCAGTTTGTAGTGAGCGGTCATCGTTTTGCAAATGATCGCCCGTTGGACTTTTGCTCTGCGGTTTCGGGCGTAGGGAGAGCGGGCGCAAGAGATGGGAAATGTAGCCCAGATTGAGAATGCCTCTAGAGCAACTATGGTTTTGTTCTGAGTTGTTAAGCTCGAAAGTAACACTCGAATATGCGTTTCGTACCATGGATCCTATCCCCTCCTTTCTGCCCGAGTTGTAAATTGTAGAGGACACCTTGAAGGCGGTGCCTTCTGAGTTCCCCGAAACGGGACGCCATAGAGTGAAACAGCCCTATCTGATTGGGTGCAGAATTCTGTAAAGTTCCTTCAATCAGTCAAGTAGCTTGTGAATGCTGCTCTAAATAGGTAGTTTCTCTCAAGAGGAACCGAGATCGATATCTTGTCGGTTCTTTTGGCCTGGAGACCCCAACTTCAGGTGTCCCTAAAGCCGTCTGTGCAGCACCAGCAGCTGAACCAGCACCCGTCCAAGAACGTCCCAAGCCTCTTACACCGAGACTTGAGTTAACAGTGATAGCTGCAGTTTGATCTCTTAGATCGCCCTTATTTGCTATATTTAAGGGCCATAGTCTTGGTTAGACTGGGAATGGGTCTAGGTTCTCGTGCGAGCTCCAACACGTGATCCATGGTATGAGAGAGCTTACTTTAAATACTGTCATTGGCATCCAGGACGTATTAAAACGCGTAGAGAACTGAATAATGCGCAAGCAGAAAGGGCTGCTTCAGAAGAACCATTCTTGATAAGCGCACCAACGAGTCAGAGATTAACGAAGAGGTTTGTCACGATCCCAAGCGCTCCATCATGCCGCCTCTACTAGCTCAAGCGTGACGAATTGAGTGGCCAGCTCGTAAGTCCATGTTGAGAAGGATAACAAGAGGGAGGTTGCTGAGACGTACACAGATGCAACTGAGGCAGAGCTCCAGAGAATCTGGAATCCACAATAGTGTTTGGTGGAGTTCAGTAGACACTCAGAGACGGCTCAGCTCTTCCAACAATAGGAACAGCAAGAGGTCAATAAAAGTGTTAGGTAAATAATTCTACACTTCTTCCTCCATTTAGCTCTCATCTTGATCGACGATACTGTTGGGGGACATCAGCAGCTGTGGCGCAAATGCGAAATGCCATCAACAACGGCACCATTTTGCTGATTCTTGGCGATAGCTTCACCACGTAGATCCGTGGCGCTGGTGTTCTCGCTGTGAAAGTCCTACCAGTAGAACGAGGGTTAAAAGAAAGACTGGTAGTGCAAACTGTATTTGGGTGCCAGGCAACTTCCAATAACATGGCAGTATGGACTTCAAGCATTTATTCTAAACATAATCTCTCGAATTTAAGGAAACTACTGAAGAACTGGTGGATGAAATGCATGCTGAGCTGTGGAAGGCTAACATCTAGGTTAGGTAGTACTCTGTTGCTCAGCCGAGTCCATGGTAGTCTGATCACAGTAGCCTGATGTCTTGCACTCTTGCAAGAGATGCAATAATTACCTCAGTGAAGTACAGGATAGCGCTCCATGGATTCCGCATCTCATGCGAAGTCACAACCTCGTCAGGGAGCCGATAGAGAAAGACGGCAACGCAGGTACTCAACTTGGAAAGAAGTGTCTGGGTAAGAATAGCGATGTATTCGCCCTAGCGCAAGGCCACAATGATGAGCCCTTCTGCTGATAAGAATGGCCTTGTATTCTTTTGAATAGTAATTATTCTTCACAGATTTAATTGTAGAGTGGCCTACTCTAACAGATCGCATCTGGAAGCATCCACAGTCAGGTTTCCTTGTTTGCTTGCTTGAGCCGAACTGCCTATACAAGATACTCGCAGCTGGCTCAGCTCGTCTCCATCGCATTCATCCATTCCCTGTTTGAATTATTCAAAAGCGCATATACCGGGTATTTCGATCAAGGCAAATGCGATGGTGGCGGTCCCATCCTCGTGCAAGGTCCGTGGCGGCTGCCAGAGGCGATCGAAGTTGACTACCGGGTACCTCGAATCAGAAGTCGAAGCATTTCCCAGCTGAAGAACAATTACATGCCACCCTGTCACCGGGATTGAGCCTTGACTGCCCGGATCTCGCCCTTGTTTAACGACGATTCCAAAATCGTGACCTAAATGAGGAGTAAAGATCACCCCTTGGCCTGTTGCGAGTTGTCCCTTTGAATCGTGAAGACCTTTGACTTAGATAACCTGCTTCCAGACATGATCGGGCATCAATCTTGGCTTGCCTGAAGAACATATCTGCGCTAAAATTGCTATTCAGACCACGGGTCAGAACCACAGCTCAGGACGGCAGGTCTCGCCAAACCACGGAGGTGAAATAGTAAACATCGTACCGGTCTGTTTGCGAGGACGAGTCGGTTTCCGCAAGTGGCTTGTTTCCTTGGCAGTAAGTAGCAACGAATTGATATGCGACTCAGGAGTCCTCATCTACCCCTGCTATAAGAGAGAAGACCTGAGCTTTTTAACATGACCCAAGTTCAAGCACCGGCTCTTCTTCCCAGAATCGTATAGCTCCAGGAACGCCCCCTCCGTACATCAATATTTATAGAGGAAATAAGTATGACCACTGTTTCATTTTATCACAAGTATTCTATTCCGTCATTGTTAGCGTCTACTACCCTCTTACTAGCAGCCATCTTCCTACATCAGCAAAGCTGGAGTTGGAGTTGGAAACGCGCAAAGGCAGGAAACTTGGGGGCGGAAAATAGACACCAAGGGCGCGTTCCGTAATGGGGAAATTGATGATAGGGCTATCTCGAATTGGGAGATGGAGTATTGGGAAACAGAAGAAAACATCGTGACGTGGTGATGGCAGTTGTGTGGTCAGCTACCCGCCATCAAGCCCTGGGGCCAACTTGTGCTGGATGGCATTTATGCAGTTCCAGCTTGCCTGGGCGCGCGGGGCGGGCTTGTTGGTGGATGTTTGACTCGCCAAGCTGAGAGGTGAATCACTACGACGGCGCAGGCTAAGTAAAAGTCTCCACGTTGCGTCGATATGCATTATCAGCCGTTGGCTATCGACATTGGTGTGGGTTGTATTGTGTCCCAGGTCTTTGTGCTCTTTCTTGATCTGACAGCATCCAATCCATCACGCTTGCGCTTCCCTCCTTTCTCCATCGCTATATGCGCAGACCAAGTACAACCATAGAGCAGGAGTGACATCACGCAATCTGCGCTGATAGACCCTCAACACGGGAGAGTTGCAGCGACCGGTGATAGGATGCAATCTAGGGGTCCGGGCCCGCTTCCGCTCCAGAATGAGGTTGTTGTAGTTATAGTATCCGACAATTGGACGCTGTTGAACATGGTCTGAGCCTATCGTCTGGAAGGACTGGCAGTTTGGCAAATGCACACGGCGCCGAGCGTAGAGGAGACAAGTTGACCCGCTGACCTTTCCAACGGGCTGCCGCGATGACGGAGCAGATGGCCGACGGAGAGCGACTTGACAATTGAAGAGCGGTTCTTGGACAGCTTTGGGAATGTAGTGCAAGGTCTGGGTTGTCGTAGGGAGGTTGTGGGGGAGATGCAGGGGGAGCATAGTCGAGGTGTTGGAAGCGGCAGTGCACTAGATGAAGGTGCTGTGGAGTCCAAAATAAAGGATGCACAGGTTGTCGATGCTCAGTCTGTGTAGAGACTTTATTATCGGTGTCTGTCGGTCCATCGATGACCTGAGATATGCTATGCCACCATTTCATGTGATGGTGTTGTTTACACGACCCGACGACGCGATGCCAAGCGCATCATTCTTCTTTCGCTGACTCACCTACAGCCGCACTATGCCGAATCAGTCTGCTCCGAGCAGTACAGACAGTCATTAACGCATCGATGAGACACTCTGTTGGCTTCATGTTAGTGCAGATGTGCATTCTCAATTCAATGCGCCAAAGGCGGGCTAACTTACTGAAAGATCTGGCCCGCAAACAGGCTACGTGATTGTCAATCATCAGGACAAACACCAAGATGAGGGCAAACAAGCCAGCTAGGCAGGATAGGTAGGAAGCTGGGTGAATGACAGTAATTCACCTCTATAATTTAACCTGGATTCCATAGACCTGCTCATATTTTCCAATAAATCTGTTCATGACCTTCAACTTTGACCTTGTGAGTGATCAACTCGCTCTATCTCACACCTTGCTAGCCTGGAGAAAAGAAAAGACTTCAGTATGCCAAAATTATATTTCGACGCCATAACATTCTCGCATGCCTATGAGTCAGACATACAACCTGACCCATTAAACAATTCTTCTCCTTCTCTGGGCTTCAACCCGGGCCAGTAGCTGGGGCTGCCGGCAGCTTCTAGCATGTCATGTCATTGTCTCATTAACACGGTGCAGCATACGAGACCGGACAGATCACACACTTCCCGATAAATCCAGAATCTAAATAGATAATTTTATCTAGGGGCCTGGTCTGGACCTTAGACACCAATGCGAACACAGCCTGGTCTACGAGTATGGTGTAGCTTTGGGCAAGTCTGGGCTGCGTTGGGAGCTGTCAAGAGACCAGGAGCGAGTGTGACTGATGTGGATGACGTTAAAGACGCTATACCTACAAGTTCAAGTAATCAAGGGACCCCTCCGAGCAAGAGACTGAGACGTAATACGAACCGTGAGGGATGTGTTAACTCGGGCTCTTACCAAATCAAATCCAGCAGGCCTTCCAGTAAAATCCCTGGAAGCTCTCCCGGCTCGTCTGTCGGTTACGTGGACAAAGTCCTGCAAGCAGACCTTCCTGTCGATGACAACACTGTGAGGTTCATCTCATGTGTCATACGATACATTTTGTAGCTCCATGGGTCAACAGCCGTAGTCGAGGTCCGGGACATAGGTCAACGGATGGACCTCGAGCTTCCTGGCTCGAGCGCCGGTATTATTGCAGTCGACGATGGGGGCTTGTGCCTCAAAGCAAAAGATGAAGATGGTAATTTGTCACAACGAGAAGTATAGTTGCGCTGTTTGAGGCAAAGAGAAGATTCGACGTTGTAGATGGAAAGCCAGTGATTTCGGATGAGTGTGCTATCTTGGCAAGAGCAACAGATCTATTCGACGAGTTCCCAAGCACAAGGTATGTATATGCCTGGCTACATGGTTCATCTTCAGCGACCAACTGAAGCAGTGTGACCATTAAACGCTGCACATCAATATGTCTGTTTTCTACAATATGACGCGGAGGACTGTTACATAGAGGACTTGAATCGAGGGGTGACAACGTCTCAGCCATTGATGGTCACAGCGACGCAGTGGTTTGATCTGAGTACGAGAACAGGCAGAGACTCTGTTTTGAAGAATATTTGTGCCTTGGTGGCACGAACCAAGAAAGAATTTGGCTTATAACATGTTATTGGATTGCTATCTTTCTTCCGAACAGACACATTCTGATGCCTATGAATGTTGTTCTACAGAGTCACCAATGCTTCTAATACCTAGGTATTCGATTCAGTTGAAAGCGTGTGAGTTGTGTTATGGCTGATGTCCGGGACAGCTGGGGTCGCGACACCATTGCTTGCATCAACTCGAATCTACGATCTTCGCCTCTATTTGCTTTACAGCTCGTCCATTGAGGCTCAATGATGTCCACTTCCGAGTCACTGAAACACTGCACTGTAGGGACGTTGCGGTGCAGAGTGCTTGGAATTCCGCGCCATCGACATACTTTGCATGCTATGGCCACCACAATACCCAGGCATGATAATTTCCAAGAGCAAGTACCTGGACCATCCAGGCTGCCTCGTAACATCAGCTATCATACGATCAAGATGAGAAATTATTGCTAATGCAAAACATCCGTAGTCTTTATGGATTCCAGAAGCCGCAGCTCCGAGTTTCGCAGTTTCAACCAGCGGATTCCATGCCACAGCCAAATACTTTTCAAGATTGAAGTGCTAAAAAGCCTAAACATTACCAACTTTACCTCGAGGAAAAAAGGGAATGTTAACAGATGTCAAGAGTATTTCGGGCCTCTGATGTACTGCGAGCCGTAGTTTAGCGAACATTAGCTCAGTGACATGACTGAGCTCCGAGAAATACTAACGTTATTCAGTTCCTAAAACCGGAGTACTAGAGGAATAGATAAGTTTCAGCTGGACTTCTTGATTGGATGTTCTGGAGTGGCTTCTCTTAGAAAGGCCAAAAACATGTCAAGATCACGATGCAAGCGCGCAGTCGTATCTGACTATTGGAGGGGAGGAGCCAAGATTGAGCATGAGGAGGTTTCTATCTACTGGCATTCTCAGGATCCGCTGTTGCTCACTATAAATGTGCACCAATCTGTTCTTTGTAAGCCTAGACATCAGCTACACTCTAATACTGAACCTGGGATTGAATATACTGAAGCAGGACTGACTTCTTGGCGTTTCTGTAGTCAGATGTACCTTTGTGGTTTGTTGCTACAATCTTCTTCAGTTCTGTTCATGGCCGTCTATATTTCTATCATCAGAATACTAAAACTAGAGAGCACCTGATTCTGTGCAGCAGAAAGGCCGACTGCTCTTTCAGAACCAAAAGCAACATCCTAGGCGATAGTGAGGGCGACGAGTATTTTGCCCGTTTGTGTTTATTGGTGTCCTTTACCTTTGTGCCCTGGGGGCTGAAGCCTCTTTTAAAACCCTAACCTTACCGCAGCTCTTTCAGAAGGTAACGTGCCTGTGGAGGATTGAAGTGGCCTTTGAGTTTTACTGCCGCTGATTTGGTTTCGCTTAGGCCATGATATCGAACGATTTGCCTCAGGGCATTGGAGACAGCCATGACGTGGAATAGAACTACATCATGCCTTCTGCTATGTTACCGACAAGGCCGAATAGTAATAGACGGGGCAGAGATCACAACATTGGCTCTTCAGAAATCCGCCCATTTCTGGCAGAGGCCGTGACTCTCTGTCTTTACCAGAGAGCTATTGCTTAATACAGAACAGATGCGCGTAAGGGCTTCCCAGGAACCGAGAAACAATCTGGCTTGGCAGCTTCTTGCATTTATATACGCAGTATCGCAACTATCGTTCACAAGGGGCAAGCCAGTTGCAAAGGCCAAGCTTCACTGTATTGGTTAGTTATTGAGGTGAATGCTGGATATGCCTCCATGATCTCTGGTAGTTGTGGTATTCATGAGGTCTGGATAGCTACAGAAGAGTTTTACTGAGTCTTGATGGAAACGATTCAATAGCTTGTGACTTTTAAAAACTTCGATGTTCGAAGACACAGGCCCAATGCGAATCGCACTCGTTTTGAGGATGTTGGTAAGCTTTTGGACGTCTATTCTGCTTTCGCTGTTTTCTCAGGCCATCTGTCGTCTGAGTTGCAGGCCTGTTCGATGTCCCGATCCAGTCAGTTGCTCCTCATAGTATGGGAATCGTGAGTGATAGTAAGCTCGCAGGTAATCTACCGACGCAATGGAGTCTTGTTACTGCCGCCCGTACTACTGTTGTCTCGGTCAACCACTCGCATGTCAAATGAGTGATGGCTATGAGTTCTGCATAGCCAACGAACTTGAAGAGTCGAATGAATCGGAATTCCTCGTCGAGAAGGGTTTTTTCAATAAGTTTCTGCACATCGGCTTCCAAAGCTTTGCCGCGAGTCTGGTCGATGAGGACGTGCATGTCGGGAAGGATATCGTTATCTGAGATTATCTCATCTTGACGCTGATGAATTGACGCGGACTGAACTGGCAGCTCTGGGAAGGTAGGCCGGACTGGCTGGTCGACTCACGAAGTACAGGATAAATAGCAAACGACAGATTTAAACCATAAGATCGTGCATGTTGCAAAATAGCAGCAACCTTGGCTGAAGTTCTGCTTTGTTCCTTTCCTTAGTTACCCTAAGCCTCATCCCTCCTCTATTCATTACGATTTGCTTTCTGACCTATTACAGTGTTCCTTTTCCCGATAGACCCACCTTTCCTTGCCGTGGAGAATGTCGCTTCGCAAACCATCGTCGATCATTTTAGCGAGCTTCAATATTCAACAGGCTTTAGTAGGCTGTCTATGTGTGTAGATCTCGTCAGCACTACATTTGTATTTTCATCTCACCTAGTGCTGGTTTCGTCGACAATTTGGAAATGCTATGTCTTCTTTTGCTGAGACTCCGTGCGGGAAAACAATGATCCGGATGTCCGATTTGGGCTTATCTTGACGACACACAGCGACTCACTCATCCTACCTTGGAAGAATCGAGGTCTTGTCTACCTCACCCTATTTTTGTATCGGTGCAAGTAGGTTGTCTTTATACAGTATCTTAAGTGCGGAATACAAGGTACAAGAAGGCAAATATTTAGATGTATCTTGACAAACGTTAAGATATCTATCAAGATACATGTCTAGATATTTATCTAACCAGATATATAGATACATCTAGATAAGTATCTAATTTAGATGTGAAATCAGATAAAGCCCATATTCAATACTTAGCTCAAATCGAAGTCCTGCGTGTGCGCGTGTAATGATTTTTATCTATCGCAAAATGTACATATCTAGATCAGTCCCAATAGATAATTCTTCTCCTCCTCCAGGTCAAAGTTAAAGTCCATCTTAAAGTCCTCAGCCTTGTCGCAATCCCAATCCTCCTGAAATTTGCGCATACATGCCAGAACAAAGTAGCCGCACGATACGCCATCGGTTTGTTGGGGGCATTCCTGTACATGACATCAGCGTGAGTCTTGCAACCCGGGAAAATAAGCGAGACATACCGCGGCAACAATCTGTTCCACGTTACAGTGGGAACACAATCGCTTCAGCCTTTATTGGTCCTTCTGGAGTCTATGGGATCCTGGGGATGACATGGAGTCATACTGGGCTATGGCCCCTGTCTTGTGGTTCCACGCCACCAACGTCCAGTGGTCCTCATACACTAGAGGCACAAGCACCAGAGCCGTCTCCTGTGTGTAGCTGTCGCGGGGTACATGATCTTTGCACTCGGCATCGACAGCAAAAGGGTCCACGACAGTGATATCCTTTCTCGTGATGATATTTTTGCCCAGACGATAAACCGTGTCATCATCAAGCATCTCGTTGTTCGAGATCGTAGCTTTAGACTTCTGCTTACGCTTTTCATCTAGATCTTTGGGCGGCCCTGAATCGTCTTGTGTTAGGTCCATAGGACTGGGGCCGGCCACAACTCCAGGGTCAGCCGCAGTCGGTGTGGATGGACTACGACGTCTTTTGTTGTTCTTGCGTGGCCGCCAAAGGTCCTCGTTAAGCCAATGGTCGAAGCCCAGCGCCATCTTGTGACGCTCTGAGGCTGTGGCACGCATTGTGTGGGTGTACTGTACTCGTGTGTGATCCGGATGTTTATGCTAAAATGAGGCTGAAACTGCTGACGCGACACTCAAGTTGTGTGGGTGAGACAGGGACGCGAAAGAGAGAGAGCTTTGATTGGAGAAGGATTATGTGCGTGACTGACTGTCTTCCGATTGTCCTGGAAGATAACTGCATCGGTCAGTGGAGTAAACAAAACAGGGATATCGCCAGCAACACGCGCGCTGGGCAAAAACAGCGCATGGAGGGCTGAAGAGAGAGATCAAGAAAGCTGCGTCAACTTGGAAACTAAATGTTAGCCTCGGTTATCGGTTCATCTTGAGCAACCTAATACTCTCGTTTTGCACAAGGTGTAATAATTCCACGGCATGTACGCGTCCTCTATACATGCATTATGTACTTGGCGTGGGTTCATAAATACGCACAAATGCACAGAAATTGTCACAACTAGCTAAGGTACGTAACTAGAAACCAACTACAGCTCTACCAGCTAGATTCTTACCCAGTCACGGATACAAATTACTTTGCTTGACTTGACTTACGTCGTCCTGGCTTCTTCCCCTTCCCTTTCTCAACATCTGGCTCCTCCTCTCTCCAATCTCCCCAGAACCCCTCCCCGAACCTCTGCACGTCCCCCTGCTCCCCATCAGCCTTACCGACTTCCCTCGCAAACGTTCTACCCATTGCTCCACACACTTGATCATGCGGCCAAGTGTGCACATCGCTGTTGAAAAACGCCGCACTCGTCCAACGTGACACTTGATTGATGAAAAACCGACCACTTCTGCCCTCTTCAGATATTCCAATGTCGAATCTCACGCCAATTTTGAGCGATGCGAATTGATCGGGATATCTGGTTAGAAGATTCTGGCGCCAAAAGAGACAGAATTCCTTGAGTTCCTTGACCTTGGCGTTTTGCGCGTCTTGCTCCTCATCGCTGAACCACTTAGAGTCATCCCCGAGTTGCTCATTTTCCTTTTTAAACGACTTAAAGTGGTTCTCGGGCCTGAAATGCTGAGGGAGACTATTTGTGAAAGATGACTCATCAAGTAAGCGGGAGAATGCGATATTTTCACCATCCACTTTGTCGCCGACCACCAAAACTCGAAGTTCTCCCCAGCTCCGTAGAGTACCAACCTTTTCCTGGTGGAACCATTCGCGTTTGGGCAATGTGGAGGGAAGCTCATCGATCTCGCGGGTCTCTGTACAGGTTGGATATGTCGGCATTCCAGCGCGCTTTGTGCACCTGACGAGCTTTCCTACTTCCTGGTCTGTATGGGCCAACTCACGCACGTGAAGGGCGGCACTGCTGTACGTGCCCTTGAATATGGAGCTCTGTTGGTCCGCAAGCTTACATTCCCCGTGACCGAAGCAGGTCCTGGGTCGGTAGGCATAGTCGAAAGGAGCGTCTTTTGCAATTGCATCAAGCACCTTTATGTCAGGTATCTTCGCCAGAGCGCTTTTTGCCTCGTGTTGAGATGGGTACACTTCGCACGAGCCGTCGTGGTACTGGCAGGCTTCATCAAGTAGGCTAAGAACTCTGGCGAGCCTCGATTCCAGCTGCCAGAAGCTGGCGTCCACGGGTAGGAAAAGTATCATCCTTTTGTGCTTGTCGGTGGCTACAAGATCACGAATATGACCTTCTGCCTTCTCCATCGCCACATCGTCCCAGGAACGGATAGCCAAGCTGATCCGCCTTGTCTCTCTTGCAAAAAGCATAGTAGGAATCATCTGGTGAACGTAGACTAAGTCTTTATCCATTTGCCCTTCAGCCTCTTCTCGTGCTTCCCCCTTTTTCTTTGCATGTTCTTTGGCACCAGAGCACGTGCAAAGTCCTGTTCCGAGCCATTTCTCCATGTCGCTCCATCGCGTGGCATCAAACGGCTCCATTGCTGTACTGCGCGTTCTTCTTGTGCTGGGGTAGACAGGCACCGTGAAATGCTCGCCCTCATGCTGGAGATCGTTGAATGGGCTTGCTGCGATGTACAAGACCATTGTGCTCGGATTGGCGTCTATGTTCTGCTCTGCTTCTGTGCCGAGAGCGTCTTGGGTAGGTCCATCCACATCATGTTTCTGTTGGACTGATAGCGATGATGGAGGAAGCGATTCTGATTCATCTTCCAAAGAGGCCGTCAGACCTTCCGCCATATCCTCAAGGGTCTCTGTCTTGACCTTCTTTTTCGACGGTCTCGAGCTTGGCCCTGCGGTGTCGTTGAAGTTTGTCGACGGACCAGCTGACGAGCTCGCACCGGGCCCACCATCAGTTGGAAGCCATGCATTGTCATCAAAAGGAGTCTCACTCTGGCGAGATAAGCTGGGAGTGAATGATGTATCGCGCTGCTTCCCCAGCGTGATGCTGGAACGTGATGATATTTCAAGGCTCGGAGAATCGGACCTGGATAGTAGGATGTTTTCGTATGCCTGTTTTGCAACCTTTGGCTTCCATTCCTTTGTCCCGGTATCGTTGCGAGCGGTTTCAAGGTGTTCCCGAACTATATCCCATTTGATACGCTTCCATCTGTTCGTGATCTTGATGACTTCGTTGAAGAAGGCCTTGGAGGTGGCATCTCTGAACATGGATTCGAACCCTTTCTCTTCATCTCCAGAGACACAGAGATCTTTCAAGGCCTTTCTTTTAACGCGTTCAAAATCTTTTTTGGATTCAGAGATGCCCTCTGTGGTGGAGCTCATGATGGCGGTTGCAAGCTGCGCCGGTATGATGGACATGAGAGATGGATGCAAGGAACACGAATTGAAGAGACAAGACCTTTTTTTCAGTCAATTTGTCTTTGTGCGTCGTGGTGAATGCCCTTGTGTTACGCTATGTGTAACGCCAAGTACCTTGTGATCCAATCCTTGAGATACACGTCTAGATAGATGTCTAGCCAAATGTCCAGACAAGTGTCTAGATAGAAAGTTAGCTAAATAACTAGACTGAAATATAAATATTTTACATAAAAACTGCTGTTACGTGCCTCTCTGCTTTGTGGTGACGGGTTCTATCCCAATATACTTCTCTTTCTAGTTATCAATTTGTGCGGGGCGGATACCCTAGATTAGGATAGTTCAGCCAACTAATAAGATTCCATCCCAAGTTTTCTACACAACTCTCTCAATTCGTCCCTGCTGTACAGATCTGGCTTTGCGACTGTGCTAATGTAATTCTATTGCTATGCTGCTTATCTAAGTGCATCTCGCGTAGGAGCCTTCGGGCAAACCCCGTGAGAGCTTTCAATCCTTAATCTTGCCTCGATAGATGGCAGCTACTTGTAGTTGACACTGCAGTTATGTACTGCATTCGCATTCACCTTATGTTGAGCGAACAGCACAATGGCAATCTGTCTATTTTTTGATACGCATTTGTCAATGGTCTGACTACCCCCTGCCTCATTTATGGCTCGTATGCCCGAAAGACGAGAGTAGATGTGAAAGTCTGGAGACATGACTGAATTACATCAAACTACCACTGGCTTTCTCAACTGAACTCAGAAACCATTAGCCCAAAAGCGCGGCATATCGATGAACCGTCAATGTCCCTCACAATGACTAACAGCCTCAGCGCCACACCCTCATAACTCTCTCAGTCGAGAACATATCCCGCATAATCTTGACTCATCCGTGTAACAATGTGATATCCTCTGTCCGTTGCGAGCGAGATATTCCGAGACCTTAGAATCGTGAGCCGATCCTATATAGCCTGAAGACCGAACGCATATCAGAAGCATCATAAAGAGTATTGCAAGCGTTAGAGTCTTGTTCGAGTCTAAGAGTCGCAAAAGACCAGAATCTGTGAGAAGTGACCAGAGAAGTGCCGATTATAGCGCAATTGTCGTAGGGGTGCACATTGGAAGCCACTAGACCAAGCTCCTGGGGGACTGCCGCGCTGGACACTCGAGGCAATAATTGTCGACGAGAACCCAGAGAAGCTGTGTGAGTAGACGATAGTCTCCACTCCGCTGTTGTTATGATGATAGCTGGAGAAGGGCGGTTGAATGAAGTAGGATTCGTGGAAAATTTGTTTAAGAAAGCATCATTGTAACTATCCATGCCAAAGACGTGCCGCTCTAGGGAGGTGCAGTCACAGGAGTGTTGTTGGAGGAAGTATTCATGGCCGCGTTATCCTTTCGGAATTTACCATCAAGATAGAACGTCCAGTCAGTAGGAGGCTCCTGGAAACTTTGTTGCCTGTAGACGGAATGTTTGGGAGGACTTTCAGAAGAATACAGTCGTGCCTGTCAAGCACGATGAGATCGGTTCGTCTTCATTGTTGCTGTTAGATATGAGAAGTAACTATCTTGTATGATCGGATGCCAGGGTTCAAAGTGAGACTTGACGTCGATATGAATCCTCAAGACTTTGTTGCAGTTGGCATCAGGACTTGAGACCGGCCGGCTCGATACTGTGTATATACCATCCAAAAGAATCAAGAGAGAGTTAAAAGTGTGTTTATCCCCATACGGGAACACACACGCTCGACCGCGGACGGTGGATGCCCTTCCTGACTCGTTGTCCGTGTTTTTCTCTATTGCATCGCCTTCCGGATCTGCTCAGTCTCGCATTGAAGGTCCAAATGTGCGCAAAGTGATTCAGACCTTTCATGCAGTTCATGTTGCGTTTCTGCACGTCAATGCGCCCTGACATAGAGTCTTAATACTCTCGTGACCTGGCTTGTGGCCCCCCAATTCGCGTCCCGCCGCATGCAATGACCTCCAGATGCTCAGGCTGTTTATCGCGTGACAAGGAACTCGAAAACACTTCCCTGCCTCGTGAGTAGATCAAATGTGCCACCAGTCTCTGAACTTTTCAAAAGTTCCCATGTCTTGTGAATCTGTGCTTTCACTTGAGCGTGTTCCTCTTGTATATCATATAAGGCTTGTCCGTTGATACGTGCCACGATGGCATGAAGACGAAGTCTCCGTTCCTCACTTGCGAGGTTTGTAAGAGTGATCAGATTCTCTCGACGAAGGTCTAGCTTGTCAATGGGCTGAGGGGTGTTGCGGGTCGGGGGGCGGGGAGAAGGACGAGGCTGTAGCACAACCTGGGGTCGGGAGCGGGGAGAGGGACAAGGACTTGGTGCGCGACGAACCCAATCATCGTCAACCTCGTACTCTGGATTGTCGTAGATACTTGCACCATGCGTTACAGGCACATGTCCACGATGCCTAGCAAAAAGAGGCATGGGTCGTGTAGCAACGACAGGAGACGACCCAGGCGTATTGGGGATGTTCACGTAGCTGTGCGGAATTTGGATGAGATAGTGTCTAGATACTGTAGTATAAAGACTATTCATTTCTTCCCTCCTCTCCAGCATTGTGACCGGGCCTATACCCTTTGGATCAGCTTGTCTCCAAGCATTGCCTGCCGACTAAAGGATAAGTGAGCAGACTATGGATGACAGCAGCCTATAAGGTTAAGC
>JAAQPG010000552.1:0-68050 GCA_013186905.1 Fusarium udum
CACTTCAGGTTTAATATAATGGATCCGCTGACACCCCCCTCCAACACTGGCGTGTGGTACAATGCCTTAACGACCTCGGTTCTGCGCTCTGCTCCCTCGACGTCTCAGCAAACCCTTGTCGAATCACTTCTCGCAATCCAATTGGTGTTGCTCCTGTACTTCAAGTCCAGGAGCTTGCTTCTATCCGGGAACACCTTTCCCTCCTCTACCGAGTCCAGGCTAGGCCACCTTGACCTTCGCTAATGTCTCGTCGCTGACCCTTTCCGTGTTTATGAGCAGCACAGCTATGATGAGATCGTGACAAAAATCAGTCGCCTTACACTGGTGTACGCCCGGGAGTGCAGTGAATTTCTGTGGCGCTCGACAGGCTGGCTACCCCTCGCGTTTCGTGATCCTCTCGACAACGCTATAAAGTGGATTGACCGAAGTGACTCCCCGCCGAATTTCTTGCCGCGATCCAGTGATGCGTCGACGCCGGTAATCTGACCCTGCGTATCGTTGTTCGTTTGCTGGGCAGGATGTTTCTCGCCAGAGGCCTGCCCAAGCAACTCCTCAGCGCCGTCGCCAAATGATGGAAGAGTAGGAGAGTAGTGAGTAATCTAGTTAGGATTACGCTTCGCGAAGCCCTTCCAATGGTGTATACTTTACTCCTAAACGAAAGCCTAAGTATCTTAAGCTTAGGCCTAAGCTTTATCCTAAGGATCCTAAGGTTTAGGATGAGATTAGTAAAAGGAACCCTAAAGCTTATGATTATGCGATCATAAGCCTTGATACTTTCTAGAGCCTATGAGTAGATTAAGTTCACGCGAAATGTTCTCGCAACTGCAGTCAAGGAATCACTGTATGGTGTAAACATTCTATTCTTCTATCAATCTGCACAGGCAATGAACACCTTTATGCCACAATCTCCACCCGTCTCTTATTCCACTGATGTGTCAACGCCTTAGCCTTAGGCTGTCTCTTGACCTCGTCATACAACCGCGCCGTAAGATACTTGTAAATCCAAGGAGAAGCACCATTGTACACAATACTGTGATCGCTATCCGTGAACGCAAACATCTTCATCTTCTCAGGCGAAACACCAGCTCCAACAAGAAGATCAATCATAGCAGCAGCATGCTGATAATGAACGTTATCATCACCAGTGCCGTGAAGAATGCTGAAACTGCCGGCGATGTTCTTGAAGCCATCGACTTTGTGCACAGCCGTCTCGAGATATCCATCCTTGTTCTCGTCAAGAGTCTTCATATAGCGCTCCGTGTACATGGAATCATAGAAGCGCCAATCAGAAACAGGAGCGGTGATGAGACCGAAGCTAAAAACTCCAGAGTCTGCCTCGACGGTCTTGGCTGTAAGATATCCACCATACGACCATCCCCACATTCCAATCTTATCAGCGTTGATGAAACTATATCTCTTGATGAGCTCCTCCGCAGCCCAGATCTGATCAAGCGGCTCAAGCTTGCCAAGCTGAGATGTGACGAGCGAGCGATACTTGCGGCCTTGCATGGCCGTTCCACGGTTATCGACCGTGTAGACGATGTACTGAAGTTCAGGATCAGACGAGATGTAGGACTTCCATCCTAGAGATTGGAAAGACTTGGCGACGCGCTGGGAGTTGGGTCCGCCGTAGGGAGTGAAAAGAACGGGGTACTTCTTAGAAGGGTCGAAGTTGACGGGGAGTTGCTGCATGACATTTAGGGAGTAGCCATCAGGGTGCTTGAGTTCAAAGTATGTGATGTTTGGCAAGCTGTACTGCGTAATGTTCTTGTAAAAAGCCTTATTGTCGACCAAAGTACGGACGGGCTTGCTGGTGGTGTTTGTAGTGTACAGCTCTTGGTACGGAACGTCAGGGCCCTGGTAGTGAAGAATGTAGTAACCGCCACTAGAAGAGAACGACGCAGACCAGTAACCGGGAGTCTTGTCATCAACAAGAGGAGTAATCTTCTTAGTCTCCCACGAGACCTTGTAAACATGTCGCTCAGTAGAGTGTCGCTTCGAAGCTTGGAAGTAAACAAGCTTCTTGGCAGTGTCGATGTTGAGAATCGTCGAAACCTCCCACTTTCCAGAAGTAAGCTGAATAGCTTTCCCGCCATTGACGGGATACAGATAAATATGGTTCCAACCATCCTCATCCGAAACATCAACGTAGTAAGCATCCTTCTTCTTGGAACTCAAAGGTCCAACGAAGGAGATAGAGAGAGTATGCTCAAGCCATCCATCGCTTCCGTCTCGCTCGCGAACAACCTTTGACTTGAGCATCTCAGGGTTGACGACGACGTGAGCGTCATGGTCTTGAACACGGTTGAAAGCGCGGTAGATGAGGGAGCTGTGATCTTTGGTGACCCAAGCGACTTCTCCAATGATGAGCTCCTGAGGTTCAAACGCATCAACAGGAACAGGCTTGTACTCGCCCGCCGAAAGGTCAAGAATGTTCAGCTCGACGGTAGGATTCTTGGATCCAACCTTGGGATATCGAAGGTCCAGCTCACGAGGATATGTCGGCGCAAGCTTCTGGTTATCCATGTAGTATGGAATAGTAAAAGTCCCAACACCAGTCTCGTTAAAGCTCAGGAACGCAAGGAACTTGGCATCAGGCGACCACCAAAGCGCCGAGCGTCCACCGTAAATCTCCTCCTCATACACCCAATCCGGCACACCGTGAAACATATCCGGACCCCCATCACTCGTAATCTGCTCAACTTCACCGTCCGCACCACGAATGAAGAGATTGTTACCCCGCACAAACGCAACGGCTTCTCCACTCGGCGCAAACTGCGCATACTGGATATCGCCAACCTGGTCTTTCACGAGCGGTTCACTCTCGCCAGACTCAACATCGAGGATGAAATAATCAGCAAAGTACGAGTAGCGGTATTGCTTGGTGTAGTTTGACGCGACGAGGACGCGCTTGGCGTCGCTGCTGATCCAGTACTCGTGCAAGTCTTTGGGGAGTTTATCGGCTGTGACGAACTTTGTTGTCTTTTCGCTGACGATGTCTTCGAGAACAAGATCGCCGTCGTCGCTGAGAACAATATAGTTTCCATCTTGTCCAGCGGAAGACCACTCTACGCTCATGGTAGTAGGTCTCAATTTAGCACTCGGACTCGTCTCATTGAAGGTGAGTAGGCGATCCCCCTCACCAACAGGTTGATGCGGCTGTCGAGGAGGATCAATCGCCAGACCCGACGGGGCAAGCGCCAAAAGAGCGGCGAGTAATTTCGAGACCATGATGAACGATTGAATTGAGGTTGCAAATGAGAACCTTGAGGGGAAAGAAAACAAGAACACGTCGTGGCGTTACACGGCGTTCTTATGGATAAACTTCCGGGACGAGATTAAGCTTATACCGGGGATCGACGAGGCTAGTGAGATAGGCGCCTTCCCGCAGCGGTTTAGATGTGGAATCGTACAGGGGTATTAGACCTGCCGCTTTGGACCATTTTTACAAAGTTCCCCGTGTTATGTTGCGTTGGCCAAGACTTGGTTTCTTGGGAGGGCGACAAAAGTTCATGAGAAGATAAGGAAGGAAGGTTATTGTTGATAAGGTAATGGGATCGTCCTTGAATTGAAATTGGTTTAGGGTTTGGGTGAGCCAATTGCAGGGGGGAAGAGTGAGGTTCAGGGTAAGTATTTCGATTAATACAAGGTTCTGCCCCTCACTTGGATGATTGTTGTTGGATTATTAAGCTTTAGACAATGAAGGGGATCGTGGCTCCCATCCGAAGTAATATAAGAGCTCACGTAATTTTGCATTTGTCCCGTGATACCACAAGGCAATTTCTGGGAAGAATGAGAAATGGTTTTGGCTGTGTAACGAAAATTGATCTTGAGAAAGTTTGCTCAGTAATACCGACTGATCCCAAGTTTGACGCAATATAGTTTAGCATTTGCGATGTCATTAAACAGTACAGATGATGGTCATACCCTATCCGTCACTTGAGCGAGCTATAATTAGATCATACGATCAGGCAAAACAAATAGTAACTGGCATATTCAAGTAAAGTCTAATGCTATTGTATTTTAGTTATCTAAGACAGCAATTACCCATGGATGTATTACTTGTAAGTCCCGCTTCTTAATCTCCTTAACACAAAATCCCCATGTATCCTTGCCTATCGGTTCCAAGCCTGTATTAATATCTTGTAATAGGATAAACCATCTTTGTCCTCTCACCTGAACATCAGGTTCTGATAGGCTCTCTTTTATACAATTTGCAATATCCATATGATACTCTGTTGCGGGTGAATGAAACTCTCTCTCCGCATTACCTTTAACGAGAAGTATCTCAAATCGTTCTTCAACGTCTTGCGGAAGTTCAATGTATAGAGCATAACCTGTATGATCTGATAAAAGTTGATCAAGTAAGTGGTAAGCAGTAACGAGATTGCCAATAGCCAGTGTATATTGTCGAAGCCCAAAGCTCTGCCCTTGGCTGGAAATTGGGAGAAAGCCTAACTCATCACAATCCCCAAATTCCAAAATTAACGGACACTGCCAATCGTTCGTTGAAGAGAGAATCTGACTGAAGCGGCCCAGTAGGTCTACAATCCTGTGCCCATCGCAGATCCAATCGCCAGATATACGGTGGAGGCACTGCATGACGAACCATGAATGGAGCAGGCGCGCTGCATTTCTCATGTCATATTGACCTTCTGGCGGAAGATCACGCCACGCTTGGTCTGTCGCACTTTCCAAGCGAGTTAGTATGTAGTCAATAAGATTTAAGCACGACTCCATGACCAGGTGCCCGCCGAAATCTTCCAACGCGCAGAGTACAACAGGAATAGCGTCTGCCAGACGATCAATAGAAAATTGGTCTAACAAATCGCTAACAACGGTGTCTGATTGGGCCACCCTAACGACATTGTCAAGGAACTCCAATTCTCTCTGGTTGGGAGGATTTTTGGGAAAGATCGGGTAGGTCCAATATAAGTGGTCGTAAAACAAGCCACATTGGTGCCAGTCTTTCAATCTCTCAATCGTGCTATTGCGGAAAGCCATGTTGCTCTTGGACCAGTTGAGGGCAACATACAAGGCTGGAACGAGCTGATGGGCGTTTTCATAGAGAATCATTGTTGTCTCTTCACCACATATGCTGAACTTGTATCGCGGTGACACGTGGCATAGGAAGCGGGATTTTACCACATGACCGGCAAGTAACCTTTCGGCTGATTCAGTTGGTGACCAGTGACAAAGTGCAAGAGATTCGCGCCCAAATTGGGTGTCAGTAATGAAGTCAAATGCACATCTGTGTATAAACCCGACCCATTTCAAGGCATAGTTCCAAAGGGTTTGATTTCCAAAACAAGTATAAAAGTCCGCCTCATAGGGTGTCCTTACTTCAAGGAGACCTCGAGAAACCAACTGCAATCGAGCTTCTCTCCTTGCGCACTTAGCTTGAAGATCTTCTGGCCGGATTTCTCGACCTGCGCTCCATATCGATGTGAGTGGGTTGTCCTCCAGGGCAGTAGCCATGACAAGTAAGGAGCGCATCGAATGGAGAGGCATCTCAAAATCATCATCATATATCCATTTTTCCTTTTCGATGTTGCTTGCTGTAAGGGCTAGAGTAAAGAAGCGAGAGGCCTCGAGGTTATAAGTTGATAACTTTGCATCATCTCCTGGGCGGTTCCACATGTCGACCAAGAGGTCGTGTAGATCTGATGGCGTCTGTGCAAGTCGTTCCTCAAATTCATTGGCACCACCTGAACGTATTGCCCGATTGAGGCTCTTGACGGCTAAGACTATCCACAGAAACACACCGTTTGCTTTCTCAACAACTGTCCATAAAAGTCGAGATCGATCATCGGAATTTAGGCCAGAAACTTCCAGCTTATTCTTCGCAAAACAGTAGATATCGTTCCTATTCAGCTGATGGGTTCTGAGGCGGGGCTGACCTGCAAAGAACCGGCAGAAAGGACCCTCTTCCCTACTAGACGCACATAGCTTGATGTTGCTAAGTTTGAGCAAGTCGTATATGACCTGAGTATCCTGATGGTCACCCCACGGTAGGTCCTCAAATTCTTTAGCCTCATCCAGTCCATCTAAGAAAATGCAGAATGTACTACCAGAAAACTCGATTGCCCGGCAGAGGGCCTTCTTTAGCTCATTCATATCCCAATCCCCACGATCTCGCTTATCTTGAATATTCGGCTGTTGGATCCATAGCCGATGGGCAAGATCGCGGTTCTTGTGAAGCACTTGATGAAGAAGGGAACGTGTCATGCCTTCTATGTTCTTCTGTAGCGGCTGCCCTGGTTTCCAAAAGTAGTGGGTGAGGATTTGTATGTTGCTATGCTGGGCTTGCAGATGCTGCAACGTGAGGGGATTGGTCGCAAGGAATTTCATGAGAGAGCTTTTTCCAGAAGCTGGCTTACCGCTGACCCAAAACTGCTGGGCACCTGACTCTAGCCAGGCAGGAAAGCAATTAATAATTGCTGGCCTTGTCGTATTGGCCAGCATTGGTGAGTCTAGCGTATCGTCCAGATCCTCATCATCGTCCACGTTTTCAAAGACCCAATCGAAGGTTCCAGGGTAATTTTCAGAGATGTGATTCTTGCGGCTGTTCATCTCAGGGTATCGGAGGCTTTGAAGTAGCTGGTTGTGCTCTTGCTCAAAGGTTTTGCTCTGGTCGCGTTGGGCCATATCCTGA
This sequence comes from Fusarium udum, assembly GCA_013186905.1. NCBI lineage: Eukaryota > Fungi > Ascomycota > Sordariomycetes > Hypocreales > Nectriaceae > Fusarium > Fusarium udum. The sequence goes on from JAAQPG010000552.1 coordinate 6,656, forward strand.
AATTCTCGGGACACCGAGTCACGGAAATTCGAAAGGGCGCCATTCGTCGTAGTGAAGCCTGTGTTGATAGCTGCACGGGTTGTTTCATGCTCCTGGGTAATTCGGTTTCTTGTCTCCCGTGACTCGATTGAAAGGTCGGACATCTATGTTCGGCCATCCGCCAGCTGTTTAATAACTGACTGTAAGTTGGTGTCGAGTTGGTGGAAGGACTGTTGCGAACTGATTTCTGCGGCCTGAGTCTGGTTGCATATTCGGTTCAGAACGACACCATGGAGAAGGCTCTCGTATCTCTTGAGATTTGTCTCAAGATTCTCAAGGTCCGTTCCTTGCCAAAGAGTTGCCAAACTCTTTTTGCCCACCTGTATCTTCCCGCGGAATCCACGTCTAGATGCATCATCCATATGAAGCTCAGAGAATTTAGATTGCAGTTGGGTCATGGATTCTTCCAGTTTTTTGCCAATGTCAATTATCTGCTGTTGGTCTCGGGTCGACGGCAGAACCTGAGAAGCTGAGCTGTTCATATCATTGAAGCAAGCTTTCGCGCTTTCGAGATAGGCTTTCAGCCTGGGGTCAGGGGAGTGTTCATTCCGAACGTGACTGTAAACTTGGAGGATATCTCTGCCGAAAGTGACGATCTGCATCGCATTGCAGAGAAATCCTATGCCTGCGATCGCGGCCTCGGCTCCAGACATTTTTTGCGTGCTCTTGGGTTTTAGAATATTTGATGAATTTTATCGGATTTTGAAGAGATTTTGAAGAGGGAGAGAATGAAAAAGATGAACGAGAATGCTGAGTTGGCCGGCTGCGGGGTGACGTGTCAAGGCGAACCAGGTACATTGCGGCTGAGCAAGGCAGACATTTTGCAAGACATTGTATTGTAATTGTTTTTTCTTTTCTTTTTTTCATGCGCCATTGACAACATCAGTATATCCACTTTTATCCAATCTGCACGAAGCTCCGAACACATGAGGCGAAGTTAAAACCTATTGGGTATGGGCCAACATATTTTTTGACATCAGATAAATATATGTGCTTGATCTTGAACTATATAACAATAAAGGTAATTTTGGGGAGGTTTGCTCTGCCTAGATGCTCTTGAAGACAGAAAGGCTTGACAGTGCCTTTCCAGGCCATGCGAACAAAGTGTTGGAAGGGCACGAAGAACCAAGGGCCTGGTTGTTCATCCAGGCAGGTTCCCAGTAGTACAGTCCAGCTCCACCCTTAACCTTACTAACAATGCTAGCAACCTTCTTAATAAACTGAGTCTGGCCGTCCGCCGAGAAAGGAATGTTCTTCATGTCGCTGGGGAAAGGCTCAGCGGGCGAAGGGCAAGACGTAGGCCAGTCAAGCTCGCTGACAAAGATCTGCTTGCCCCATTTGTTGGCCATGTTGGTAAGAGACGTCTCGAGCGCAGAGAACGTAGCGCCTGATCCGTAGAAGGGATAGTATGACACACCCATGGCATCGAAGGCATCGAGGGTGAGACCCTTCTGGTTGAGGACCTGGGTGTAGAAGTATTCCTGGGTACCCCAGTCCCAGCCCTTGTCGAGATGGATCATGATCTTGGGCTTGGGGCTGATGGAAGAATCCTTGATACCGAAGGCAGCGGAGTTGAGAAGACGGCCGATGTTATAGTAAGACTTGGTCGAGCCGGTGGGGAAGAGAAGACCAGCAGTGATCTCATTTCCAATGGAGATAATCGCAGGAGGAACACCAGCAGACTGGAAAGCGTTGGAGACCTGCTGAGTGTAGTTATACAGTCTCCAGGCAAGGCTATCGATATCGGTAGGCCATCCAGAGGGAATAGCCTGGTGGCCAGGATCAGCCCAGGTGTCGCTGAAGTGAAGAGTCAGGTAGACGCTCAGGCCCGCAGCTTTAGCACGCTTGGCAAGCTTGAGGTTGTAGTCGAGGTTATAGTCGCCGTTGGAAGGGTTCACCCAGACTCGCTGGCGGACTGAGTTGACGCCATTGGCCGCGAGGATCTTTTCGAGCGATTGAGCGGAACCGCCGGCAGTGTATTGAACGCCCTTCTGTTCCTCGAGAAGAACGGAGGACCAGTCGACGCCTTTGTATGTCAAGGCCAAAGCGACCGAGCAGTAGGACAGGAAAGCTAGAAACCGAAACAGCACCATTTCTTCGATCGTAGAATGCATTGAACCGAACTGTTTTCGCGAGGGACGGCGTTCTCTTAAGTAGCACATCTCCTTAAGCATAAACTTCAGCTAAATACGCGGAGTGGTGTAGGATCCGTACCAGGATTGTCGTTATTCCTCCAATCAAATCTCGGACGAAGGTTGTTTCACCAATTATTCCGACATGAGTCTAGCGCTCCTTAGTGAACGATGAAACGTCGTGAGAGAAAGTTCGGAAGAGAACTACCGTAATCGGGTGTCTAGAAGCGGAGCTAGAACTGCCGGCTCCGAGGATTGACATGCTATAACGGGACTTGCGCATGTTAGTTATCCGCTCGAATCGGAATGCATAAAAAAGACAGTAACATAGTAAAAACGTAATGTTTATTCCAATAGTTTTAGTTTAGTATAAAGTAATGATTCTCAATAGAGCAGTCATATGATTTTTCAAAATACTAATAGTAGTAAATCTAGTAAATATGAAAGCAGTTAGTGAAGATAGAGGAAGTTGAGGTCTAAGGATTTATCCGAGAACGCCGATCCAGAGGAGGTTGCCATCTTTATGGATATATATGTAAGAAGCGGGTGACCCCGTTAACATACTATCCGAACATTATCACCTAATTTTGGTGCAGCGCCTGGAATTCCTTTTTTCCCCACTGCATAATCTTCGCCTGGACAATGGAGGATCCACATACCCCGACGTCAGCGACGTACACTGTGTCGCGTTCACGTGGCAAACAACCGGGCGAATCCCTTTACAACGCCAAACTAAGGAAGATGAGAAAGGCCAAAGGGCAAACGAGATCCTCCGATGAGTCCGAATCTGAGGACGAGATTGAGCCAGGTCAGTTCATGCATGGCCCAGGATAGACCTTTTTGATCAACTGACTGAGTAGGCGCTGTGGTTCTCCATAAGATGTTCAACCGTAAAGTCATCTTACATGTCGATAAGACTGTTACCAAGTCTGGGAAACGTATAGCTCTGGGCGAGGCAGAGGCGCTAAGAGTCGCTGCTCAAACTGGAATACCAGCCCCATGCGTCCGTGACGTGCATACGACTCCTGATGGTCAGGGCCACATACGTATGGACTATATACAAGGACAACCTCTTGATAAATTGTGGCCCGACATGTCGGTTCAACAGAAGAAAGATATTACCCAGCAGCTTCGGGAAGTGGTAGAAAAGATGAGATCTTTGACTCCTCCCGCCCATCTCATTGGGGCTTGTGACGGCACCGAAATCCGGGACACGAGGCTATACTTCACCTACCATTCCCCGCCTTGTCGTGATGAGAAGGCCTTCAACGAGTTTTTGCTATCGTCCCTCTACGAACACACACCCTGGCTCGTGCGAGAAGCGTTCTCTCGGCGACTGCGAACCAATCATCGTGTTGTTTTTACCCATTGTGATCTCTCGCCGAGGAACATACTGGTTCAAGACCAAAAGATTCAGGGACTTGTTGACTGGGAGGACAGTGGGTGGTATCCAGAGTATTGGGAATACGTCAAGTTTTTCCAGCGCAATGCTGACAAAGACTGGAAACAGTATGCTGGAGACATTTTCCCTGAGCTGTATCATGACGAACTCGTCGATTTTATTGCCATGTCCAAGTGGCAGAACTCGTAGGTGTCAAGTCTTTGACATGGTAGAAGTAGTGCGTAGTATTGTCAACAGGCACGCACCAGAGTCCAGTGTGCCTGTACTTGGAAAAGTCCATGGGATCGCCCCTGTGAACGGCGATGTAGATCTTGTACTTGGTCTTGCTAGGCATGTCGGCTGAGATAACCAAGAAGGAGGTTACTGTCCTAGCTCGATCTGTTAGCGCTGCCGTGTTGGAACGACGGGGAGAGTTACAGATATACAAGCTGGGTTTGCCAAGAAACACTTCGTTAATAGATGCTGAAGATGCTTTTTGATTAATTGAGAGCAGACTAAACAGAGGTATTTATTCTCAAACATATCTTGAGTAGTGTTCTAGTTCTGCGAGAAAGAATCTCCCTAAAAATAACCCTGACATTTGAAGCGTTTCACGAAGCGCGCGGTACCAGGTTGGCGGTTATGCTCCTGAATGTGTGATGCTACCCCGCAAGTCAAAAAGGAGGCTGAGTACCTATTTAAACATGGGTGATTGGCAATCACCTTGAGCGCGTGAAGGCATGTTGGTCACCAGCGATGTGACAGTTTTGCATATTGGCTAAGCGATTTGCAAAGAACCCTTCTCACAAATTATCATGGACCTACAAGCCTTCAGAAGAGACATTGGTATCTAGAAGCAAAGCTAGAAGTTCCAACTTTGAGCATTAATACACTTTAACGGGACTTGTGCATGTCTTTCATCCGCCTGAATGGGAATGCGAGGAGATGATAGTCATACTGACCAGTCGGATAGTTTGGGATGATCTCTGTTTCTGGGTATTTCTGTTCATCACAGAGCGAGGCTCTTCTGCCAATAGTAGTAAATACACCATCTCTACTATTTCTTCCGCAGTACTTCTAATAATCTTTATCCATATCAAGTCTCTTTCAACTTGAGAAATCTGGCAATGCCTGGCAAACCATTATCTACTCCCATATCCATATAACACCCAATAAACAAACTCCATTTCAGTCGACATCACGACGCAGAAGAGCCCGACGCCGTTCCTCCAAATCACGAATCATGTTCCGTGAGAATTCAACTCTACTGTTCGAAGCAGCGATCGTGCTTTCCCGCTGCCCAGGGAGTAGCTTGGCATCGTAACAAGTATACAGTGTAGGGAAGATCTGCACATATCGGGCGCGTATTCGATGAGAGCACCATGAAGGAACCGCTCCTCGAAGATCCCAAAACTTCCACCCATTTTCCGGCCGCCAAGAGGCGTCTCTCCAGAAACAAGCGTCAATGTCACTGAGCCTATGAGGACTCCCGCTGGCCAAAAGCTCCATCAGCTGGAGATCGTGAACTCCAGCGAGTTTTATCTTGAACTCGCTGTACAGTGCATCCGAGGATTGCTTGACGTCGAAAAAGACCTTGATGATATCCTCGGACTCCAAAACACCCTTGAGAGTAGTCATGCGCGAATTGACCCGCCAGAAGGTCGTGGCGCTGAGCCAGTACACATCTATGAGGTAGACGCGGTGAGATACGGCGTTATAGATCTGCATAATGGAGATTCTGGTCTCATGTCTGATATGGTTCCCTTCAAGGGTGATGAAGAGTCGAGGCTTAAACTTTGGGATATCGGTGAGATCGTCGAGGAGATTGTACAAGGTTTTACGATCATCGATCCAGATAATGCGTGGTTCGGATTCATAGGTGGGTATAACATCGGGTTCTGCTTGGGGATTCATGATCGATATTGTCCGTTGTGAGATGAAATGGAGAAATGAGATGGGAGTCTAATGATAGAAGAATAAAACGAGGAAGAGAGAGCATATGTCTAGAATAAATGGCAATTAATAGTTACTTACGGGAGAGGAATGGCTGGATTTTATAGCTGTTGAAATTAGAAGTGTTTTTTTGCAGTTGAGACATGTGGCTGAGAGCTTATTCCGGCAGAGAGAACCTAGATATAAGGATTGGTTGGGTTTGTTACACGGTGCACATTATCATGAACGATACTACTGGTCAAAGTGAGAAGTGACTTTGGACACTAGGAGAATGACCTTCTTATTGCCCTTGATGCCTAAAGCTAGATTCATTGACTTCACCAGAGAGTGTGTTTTATTCGAGGACATGTAAAATCAAAACTCTCTCGACTTTCTGCGTGCAAATCAATTGGCTCCTCCATGGAAAGTCAAAACAAAGATGAGCCAATCGTCAACGGACTAGGTTTTTTACAACAGAGAACAGTCTCACGAAAGTAAAAGGTACAACACCTGCGACCACACACTGGCTCTCAGATACCGTGGCCCGGGATGCGAGCCATTATAAGACTTACAAAATGAAGCATAATGGCACCCTAAGCTTAGGTAAGGTTTACTCTAAACTTGCCTAAAGTCACAAAGATCATTATAAAGTACCCTAAGTTATCATAAAGTGTCATAAGAATTTATAAACCTAATCATAATCTTGTCAACTTTATGTAAAGCTGCCATAATTTCCAACCCGAGGGCTCATTCCTGAGAACAATAATGCGCCGAATAATGGTTCTTCCAATCTCGTCCTGATGGTCAAATAGCATTCGCATAACGATACGACCAAGGCAACTCTCCAAGATGGCAAAAAAAGCATGCTGGTGTCTGGTAAAGGTAAGAAACAATTGGATCTCATCACCACCCACAACGTCCTCCTTCTCGTCAGGGATTGACCGATGGATGGCCTCCTGGACCACGAGTTTCGTATCGACATTCATGACGTGATCAATCCAGACCCGTCGAAGAAGGGTGGGCGACAGGGATTGCGCCTTGACCGCAGTTTCCCAACATTTCCATCTGATCTCGGACATTCTAGCCTATAGAGATGGCCTATTGACAAACCAATAGTCGAACCTTCTGTTAAGTTCGGTTACTGCTAAGATGAAGCTCTTGGGAGCTGTCTTGATCAATGCGCAGTGATTATGCATTGTCGGCCTGCTAGTTACTTCACAGTAACTAAGATCATTTGTATCAATATTCTCCTGTCAGAGAGAAGTCGCTGATTTTCATTGCGCGGTCGATCCAGACGCGTCAGAGAAGGTTCGGCGAAAGGGATTGGGCCTTCACCGCCGTTTCCCAGGTCTTCCACAGGATCTCAGATATCCTTCCTGGCACGTGTTTGCTCAGGTGTGCTCGCATCGGGGTTCAATTCTTTCACGGGATCTGGCTACTGTCCACGAGGGTTGGTATCATTCATTTCGGCGGAGAAGCGGCGGCGGGGACGTTTCCAGGATTGAAGAAGAAGTAAAACCGGAAAGGGAAAAGACGGCTGCTAACAGCAACAGATAGGCGACGCCAAGGAAACGGAGAGATGGTGGGCTCTTTGGGTGAGGATCTGGTAATAATCGGTAGTCAAGGGTTGATACAATATCAGACATCCTGGCCTCCAGGGATGTCCTCCAGACATACCAATAGTCGAACTTGCGTTCAAGTTCGCTCACCACGAATGTTCCGCTCTGGGGAGCTGTCTTGACAAGCGCGCAGTGATTGTATCTCCATTCTGGTATGCTGGAGACCTCACAGTAAGTGAGGTCATTGGTATCAATGTTCTCCCGTCGGAGATATCTCTCTGGTTCTGGGTTCAGGGGCTTGACCGACGAGCTGTACTCCCTATGGACTATCTTATACTTATCGTCCAGAGGTGGGTGAACACCTCGAACCTTAGTAGTATCGCGTAATTCGGCGACCCTTCTCCAATGCATGCTTGTATAGTTGATACCTGGCATGAGTCTGCTCAGGTGTACTCGCGCATCGGGTTTCAAGTGCACCAGAGGGTCCGGTGGATTTCCTCTTGGGGTCTGTCTGTTCGTTGCAGCTGCCTCTCCAGTCCCCGCCAAATAGTTCGTGACTGATGGGGATCGCCGCTTGTTCTCGTCAGCGACTCTGTCCATTCGGGCCCGCCGAACAAGACCAAGTCGATGGTCAGCCAGCAATCGCAGCATCGTTCACCCCAGTCGACAGCACAGGATGTCGAAGAATGCGTGTTGGTAACGGGTGTATGTGAAGATGATTGGATGGTCTTCGGGGATTTGACCGTCTTTGGGTTCGGGTGCGCGCTGCTCCCTCTCGGCGAATGGCCTCCTAGACCACGAGATTCGTCGGCTGGTTCACAATTGTATCGATCCAAATGACCTGAGAGAGGAAAGGGACTGCGACTGTCCCTGAGTGACTTGTACGAAGGCATGCCAGCTCTGACATTCTTGCCTCGGTGCCGGCAATTGACTGGTCGTTATTGCGTTCAAGTTCGGTAATAACGAGGACACCCCCCCGATCGTTTGCCTTGACTATGGCGACAGGCCCATCTCCACGACTCTGGCTATACACTTCACACCAGTGTAGGCTATTTGTATCGATATTATATGTTCGGAGGAAGCGTTCTGTTTGTTTTGAGAGGGCTAGGGTCTTGAACCCGCCAAAGTCGATACTATATCTGCCTTGGATAGTAGGATGTGTAGCTGTAGGCTGGGTTTGATGGCGTAATTCGGCGACGCGTCGCGACTGGCCGGGATCGCCGCTTGATCAAGGACCAGAGGTGAAGGGATGCCCAACAGGGCGGAGAAATGTTATCGGGTTGGTGATGAAAGCATTGGGGTGTGGGAGACGCGCAGAGAAATGAGTATCAGAAGCGGGGCGGCGAGGGCACAACGAGATAGAGTCTATCGCGAGGTCCGTCGGGAATGGCTTGAAAGACAAAGGAATGAACTGGTGCGGTTGATGTTGTTGAAATGGTGAGGACTTGAGCAGGCCGAGCGACGTTGCTGTAGTCTGTTGTTATTTCCTTCCCACCAGCATCGAAGGGAAGCTACATGACGTCATTCTCTCCGATAATCGTTTTGCAAGAGGGGCAAGAAACTCCAGATTTTGAGAAACATGTCCAAATAAAATCATCAAAAAGTCCTCTAAGCTTATGATAATTTACTCAAATCTTTTCATCCCTTAGGGTCGATAGTCCAAGCTTTCATCCCTCCCTTGCCGTTGGTAGTGCTAGCCAGATGCGTGGTGAGCACCTCACTGAAGCTTACAGAGGCTACTGTGCACTAAAGTCCCCGAGATGCCTTGAAAAACTTGAAGGCTCCCACTAACTAACTCAACTTTCTCATCGCAGGGGAGGCGTCATCAACTCAGGTGCCTCAGAATCCCGGATTGAACTCTCCCCCAGCTCGTCATCCGACGCTTTTGCGGAGTGGCTTGCGCTGCCCCACGGCGAACAGGACCCTGACCAATAGTGCGGACGGCGTTGCGAGCAGCCAGTTGACCGAGTTGAAGTTCGTTGGAGGGAACTTGGCGTTCCTACCATCTACCGGTGTCTCGAAAGCAGTGGGGAAGCGCTCAATTGCTGCAACAAATGCATCGGCCTCAGGACATTCACGGGCGTAAGCGGTGACGGTGTCGGCGAATGTTCTCCTCGATAGTCGCGAAATCGTGGATCTCGGGGCCAGCCTAGGAAAACGGTTAGATACGACAAGTCTGCAAAGCAACGTAGATTTCACCTGAACTCGGTAGGAAAGCGTGAGAAGCTCCCGATTGGAAGTAAGTTCCTGCGCTTGGACAACAGGAGCAACGCCGCTTAGGTGATGAGAAGCTGTGCGACAGGGGTTCATCAGAGCCGCGATGAGAGATCGGAGAGCAAACGCTGCCTCAAGAACACACTGCAGAACTCGCCACTTTTCAAGGCGCTATCGGTCAGCGGTAAATTCGGTTGTGGGCCTTTTTGAAGAGGGTGCATCGAGACGACGTTTCATCAACGACATAGACAAGTCGCCCGTCGCGATGGGCAGAGAGGACGTAATGGAGGCACGGGAGCTCAGAGTCGGCCTGGCGATTGAAGCTTGTCTCTTCGTCGAATTCTTACCGCTCAAGAGCAGTGGCGACTGCGGCGGCGATTTACATTTTGAGAGGACGGATCGGCGACGTTTCCGCGTTGAGGGCTGGTAGTTCTTAGAATCACGGGGGTGAAGAGAGCATTTGGAATGCAGAAAACGTCAAGAATGTGAGGCCCGATGATAGGAAAGAAAAACACACCTGAGGGTGAGAAGAGATTTTCCCCCCGAGAGATGCTGGTTTCTGCATAATGTCAGGCAGACACTGCTGACAATTGGCAGACCAGAGGCCAGCCTGAATTGAATTGAACAAATCAAGGCTCCATTACATAAACACGGAATTCTCGTTATGACTAATTTGCGCCCTGTGCAACAACTGCAGAATCTCAACAGAGAGATCCATTCTTAATAAGCTGGGTCCAAGATTAGGCATTGTCGATGCCAAGTCACTCCTCCTGAGACGTTTTACGTAGTTGGGTTCGCAGTTCGGGCCAAGTCAGACGCTTCCACCTAGTGTTCGTGTTTTCGATCAGACTATATGAAGAATTAGATAATGGCAGGTTTGATAAAGGAAGTTTCGGCGAATTGATACGCCGCGTAAGGTATGTAAAGTATCAGCACTGCCATTGGTGCCACCAGTAACAGTGCGATGTGCTCGCCTAAAGTTCCGAAGGACTCGTCTCCAAAAGTCAAATTTGAGTGTCGAGAGCATGAGTGACTCGAGAGCCTCCCAAGTTCCAGTATAAACCTGTTCCTATTCTCTTAAGCCACATCTCTTATTTTTTGACTTTCTCGCCAACTTATATCTCCAGAACTCATCGGATAAAAAATCTACAAAAGCCATGGCAAACTCCCCACCATTGACGACGTCGTCTCCTGGGAGCAACGAACAGGACATCATTCTCCAGGAGTACCCCTGGAGATTCTGCTTATCGTCTTTCATCAAAGGAGGTATTTAACCCAGCTTCCATTTGCATGGAAGATGGCTACAATGAGAAGTATTTCGAGCTCACGAGAGCGGCGCTCAAAGAAATACCAGATCTTATCTATAAGGAACTTGAAATGATGTTTTTCGAGTATTCCGCAGAGCAGATACGTATGTGTTCAGATCTCAAGATTGGATGGCGTGCAGACCACTGCAAGAAAACGATTGACACACCACATCTATCAAAGCCTATGGCCAATGCCTATCTTCTTGGCGACTGGTCAAATAAAGAAGTAATGGTCTATTTCGAACACAGGGCAGTCGACAATTTCGATAGTCAAAAGATCGCCCGGTATATATTCTGAGAGTGGCTACGACTCTACAACGGCCGACCGTTCTTCCAGCGCGGTAGCTTTTTCGGCAAACCTTTACTCTTGAGAGAGAATGGTCCTCAAAATCTCGAACAGCTCACGACTTTCATGGAGACCTTTCTCAATACGTATCCACTCATGTAGAGCACTTGGTTGAGTTTAAGCGTAGGAGAAACTAGTGCTCTAGCTACCCAGGAGAACAGCCACCTAAGGATGATAGCCTAGGCGACATACGGTCTTGGCGGGAGCATGGCCACCACATATCCCATCTGTTCCGCGCTTTGGATCTGGTTGTCGATAAGCAGTCGATGGTAGAGAAGGCGACCCCGTACTACAACACGAAAGGGCTAAAGAACTATGACAGGGTTCACGACATGGAACGCCCTGTAGAGAGACAGCTGGCTAAATGCACAATTCTCCTCGTCAAAACAGGGGATGATGCACATCTCTCTTCACCTGTTGGTTTTATCCCACTGTTCGAGGCAGGGCTAGCATCCGATGTGAACCGCGACGACTACATTGGCGGTCCTGAAGACGAAGAAACAGCCGTTCGAGTGAGTCTCGACGTCGCGGTTCGCTTTGTGTGGGATTTGCTTCAAAGGGAGAAGGAGGCCTTTGACGAACTGGCGAAGAGAGACCAAGTGTTGGAACAGGAACAAGATCATCGGGTCCAAGACTGGCTGGAACATGTGGTGTTACATTCTGAGGAAGTGGGAATGGATCATAACCTCTTTATGTGGTTTGCTTGCCGTCGTGCTCTTGCGAGGGCAAATAGCGAGGCTTTTGACGAAAACCAGGTTTATCCAGTTTGGGAGCGATTGAGGAATTGGGATTTATAGATGCCTTTTAAACAGGATTTGTAGATTATATGAAGAGATTTCTGAGTAAGAGTAGTTGCACCTTTGCCAGGGCTGCTCAGGACCATGGCGTGTTCGAATTTGTGACAATCACGTCACTCCTCCAATCCACAGCATATCTCATCCCGGTGCAGTGCATCACCAGGTTGAAGTTCAGTATTGGTGATGTGTGGTTTTCTTAGGTTTATTACTGCGCGGTTGGCAGCTGTTTGCCAGCGCCAGCCCACCAGCCAGAACGGAGGCAGTGATACACAGTCAACTTGTTTGCTAGCACACACTCAAAGTCAACAAGCAAGAAACATTTTTACTCTTTTGTTTTTCTCCCTCAAGCATCTCTTCGTGATCTCTGCTTCTGCCGTCTCTTTCAACTTTTTGCTGCATCTTCGCCGCGTTCTTTTCCCCTTCTCAACTCTTCAAGCATTCTTTCTTTGCGTCAACACCTCCACGATGGCTTCCCTTGATCATATCGCGACCGTTTTTTCCGACTACAAGTACGACGAGAAAGTCGGCTTCGAAGGAGTCGTCGGCATACCTTGCCTGGGATGTGTTTCGGACATCGATCGTGATGTGCGCTGCGTCTGTACTGCGAACAAGGAAGACGGCATAACTTGTGTACTATGCGAGCACAAATCAAAGACCTGTGGTTCGGTAAGTCTTCCCCAGGAAGCGATAGGTGGACTCCTCTGACTTTGTCCACAGATCCCTCCTCAGCTTCTCGGCGCGGCCCAGTTGTACTGGAATTTGGTCAAGCGTCTAGTTGCTCGTGACCCCAAGGCCCCGTCTGGAACAAACAGGAGTTTCCTCACTTTCAACAGCCGCGAGCTTTGGCGTCTCAATCGTGCTCTGGGCGATTGCGGATCTGCCTGGCGTGAACTGCAGCTGCGCCTCACGGACCCGAACAATCTCACAATCCTGGCTGTCCAGGAGTCAATCGCCAGTCGCGAGTTGCTAGCTCTCTCGCTCCTCCAGTCTGTAAGTCTGCCTCTGGCCGAGCACTCTCCGACTACATAACAACCTCTAACACATTTGCTCTCCAGGCCGGCGCCAGTCTTTCGCATGAGGAAGCGAGCGATCGCATCGCCGCTGTCCAGCCAGCTTATACTCGCACTGGCAATTCTGTTGACAATCTTCGAGATGCACTTGTTCGCTTGTGCTCTGCTGAGACCAAAGAGGTGTCTTCCGTCCAGGAACAGGAGTGTGACTCCCTGCCTATGAATTTTCCTGGCTATCTCTTCAATTTCTCCCCTTTTACTCGCGCCCCTGCCCCCCACTGTGCGGTCGTTCACTCTGGCGGGATGCCTGTTTATTCTGGTCAAAACTGAGGGCGGCTTGGAGTCTAGGTCCGATGGCTTGCGATGGACCATCGATTGGCCTCAAGTCTTCTGGTGGTGACGTGAAGGGCATCAATACAGACAGACAAGGGGATTATGGGGGTGACACTGGTGATGGGTAGATTCATGGCCATGCAGGAGCTGAGGATGTTTCGTAAGGATACCCTGATGTTGCGTCAGCTGTCTTGCCATTTGCACTCCTGTTGACCCGTCTTCTCTTGTTAGTATAGTGAGGCCCCTGGGCTTGGCTAAATCGATCCTCCAGCTTTTGGTGGCCCTCTTGATACAGCTTTGTGACATTACACAACATGTGACTTGAGTGGTGAATATTTTCCTCCTTTCGCCATGTTTCCCCGTCGCTTTGTTGAGAAGTACTTGAAATCTCACGTCCGTGCGAGATACTGTTACAATGTTCAGCTTTTTCATTGATGGACTTCGATGTGACAAGTGACGTTACGGGTTAATAGCTGTCTGACCACAAAGATAACTTGCCGTGTATCCGGACCAAAGCCACAGACACGCCAAGGAGCAAACAAATCTATCTGACACGATAAAACATTTGAAACTACTGGCTTCGAGGTACAGTATCAAAAATAATTAGTCTACAAGCCGCTAAAATCTGCCGTGACTTTGTTTGAGTCTTTTTATCACGTAGGGTAGGCCCATCTCAAGGTCCTAGACTGACTCCCTGACATGGCGCGTTCACGACACGACACAAACTATGGATGACCTGATAAATACGGAGGTTAGGCTCAAAAGTCCTCGCTCGCCAAGAGGGATCAGCAACCACCCTTATAAACCCTAACAGGGTATCGCTGCTAAATTTATTAGCCATCTTCCCACAGCAATTTCTATACCATTTTTATCCTCTTTAACTCACAAATATAATGCCATTAGATATCATAACCCAGGCGGCAATTATAACGCTAAAAGCTCCTATAGGTACAGGGAAATCCACAGCTAAAATCCATAAGATAATAGGAATCACCAAGCATATAATTAATAAAGTGTATATATAAGCAAGAAATTAAGGCTTTAATCCTAATAAGTATCCTTTTAAGCTTCTTAGCATCTAGCTTAAAGATAGATCTCACTCAGGGCAGCCTCTTAAGCGTACACCTGAAGTCAGGGCTCTAATCATCAGCAAGGTTAGCACAGATTGATTTAGCTATGAAAAAACAGCTGCTAATATTACTGGTGAACTTACTGCTAATAGGATTAGTATCTTACGCTTAATAGTCTTAAGGTTTCTAAAGATATTAGGATATAAGAAAATAAAGCTAATAAGGAAGCTAGGACTAATAGCAGTAATAAGGAAAGAGCGCCTTACTTAATATATTGCCTATAAAGATTAGACCCTTAGAGATTAGAAGAATGTAATTTAGTTAGATAAGACCTCTATTATCCTTCTATATTAGCATAGCAGTTACTGCATTTAGAGGCTTCTAACAGAGCGATTTCTTTACAGCTATATTCATAAGAGGTAGAAAGGCTCTAGCGAATTCATATTCTAGGCTGCCTTTTCCTATAATAAGAAGGGTCCCTGTTATTACTAGTCTCTAGAGATTAAGAAGGAGAAGCAGGAAGCTAATAAAGCTTTAAAGATCTTAAATATAAAGCTTAAGCTAAGAAAGAAGGAGAAGTAGGAATTAGAAACTAGTATATAAAGACTAGGGCTTTATAACCTGCTAGGCAAGAAGCCTGCATAGCAATAGACTAAGGAGACTAGCAAGTTACTGCAAGAGGGGAAAAAGGGAGGTATTAACTGGTAGTAATATTAGTAGAGGATTTTACGCCTTTTATTGCTTCCTTTTACACAGGAATGTATAAAGGAAAGACCTAAGACTATTATATAAGAAGATAAAGCTCCCGCTTATAAACATCACGCTTAGCAAGCTATATATAACACAGCAGGGGTTCAGCAACTTCTTTAGTATTTAAATTCGCCAGATTTAAATGCAATAGAGGCAGCTTAGCTATAAATAAAGAGATATATAACAAAAAAAGGCACCCTAAAGAATAGAAGTAAAGCTATTTACAGGTAGGAAGGTAGGTAGAAGGACCTTCCGCAAGCTAAGATTAGGGCGTAGATTAAAAGGATACCTATGCATATTAAAAAAATCATTAAATTAGAAGGTGGGAATAAGTATAAAGAAGGCAGGGGTATTTAGCTGTAAAATCTATTATTTTTAAGTACCTGACCCTTTACCCCGCTTTTCCTGATTTTAGCGCGAGCGAGGACTTTTGAGCCCAACCTCCGTAAATATAGTCGCATTGACAGGAAACATAATCCATGTAATTTAACTGATGTTTCCAAACCATCAGCTTTCCCTTCCTTCCAATTGGTGGAATAGTCCTTCACTCACCAATGCAACGCTCCAATTTTCTCCGCGTCTCAATCCGGAAAGGCTCGAGGTTTCAAGTCCCACTGAAACACACCACGATCGGTTATTATCCCAGGCTAAACTCGCTCTTTATCCTCGTCAAATGATCCATTTCTGCCTCTGCATGAATTTCACTGCGGGGACGACTTTAGCCAAAATGGCCCATCGGCATATCCGCCATGTGCCGAATTCGTGCTGAGGACCAAGCGGTGTGGAGTTCGTTCAGGAACGAGATTCGCTCGCTAGTGGAAACAATGGCTGGCGGAGGATACACGTCCGTTCGATCCATTGGAGCATGGTCAGGAGATGAGATCGATCCATGGGCCTCCACATGGCTCTTGGGGGGGACGGGTATATATCTAGGCTGGTACACCATCCCATCATGTTTTGTTTCCCCATACTTCTTGGCACCTCATTCTTTCGACACATTCCATCATGCAGTTGACTTCCATCATCAGTTTCTGGGTGCTAGCCCTCATCAGCAGCGTCCTTGCTGCAGAGCCCGTTCCGCGAGGTCAGCTCACGCAAGTCAACAGCTATGGCAACAACCCAACCGGCACCAAGATGTTCTTATACGTCCCCAAAAACTTAAGGTCCAACCCTGCTGTCGTCGTTGCTATTCACTACTGCACTGGTACCGCTCAGGCTTACTACCAGGGTACCAAGTGGGCTTCCAATGCTGAGAAGTACGGATTCATTGTTGTATACCCCGAAACTCCTTATTCCGGTGGCTGCTGGGATGTCTCTTCCAAGATGGCTTTGACCCACGAGGGTGGTGGTGACAGTACCTCTGTCGCCAACATGGCCAAGTATGTTCTCAAGCAGTACAACGGTGATGCCAAGAAGGTCTTCGTCACTGGTGAATCTTCCGGTGCCATGATGACCGTAAGTAAACCCAGTCACTCAATTGGCCTCGACTGATAGATGCAGAACGTCATGCTTGCTACCTACCCCGACGTCTTCGCCGCAGGAAGCGCCTATGCTGGTGTTCCCGCCGGTTGCTTCGTCAGCCAGGCGAACCAAGCCGCCGCATGGAACTCAACCTGCTCCCAAGGAAAGTCCATCTACACTCAGACCCAGTGGGCCAACGTTGTCAAGAACATGTACCCCGGCTACAACGGTGCTCGTCCCAAGTTCCAGATCTACCATGGAACCGCCGACCCTACTCTCAACGTCCAGAACTACTATGAGGAGATCAAGCAGTGGACTGGTGTTTTTGGATACTCCTCCAACCCTCAGTCATCTACACCCAACACTCCCGCTAGCCCTTTCACTCGCCAGGTCTTTGGTGAGAAGTTTCAGGTAAGAAGAGCGGTTTCATGAGGTAGAGGATGATTGCTGACACGTTTAGGCTTTCTTGGGCCAGGGTATCACACACGGTGTTCCTCACTTCGATGACAATGATCTCAAGTGGTTCGGCATTATTGTAAGTCATGTCCAAAATCCCAACGAAGCCAGGAACTGACATTCTTTTGTAGTAAATCGCTCAAAATATTCAACAACCTTGCACAACCGGGTCTTCCGGAAAGACCTAGGATACCAGTCTAGGATGCGTAGCCCATAACACATTGAATTTCTATGAACTATATTTATCCATTGTTAATATCATCAATACAAGATCTGTATATATTGCATCGGATATTATTCCTTATCTAGGTGAAATAACCGTACTAGAAGCTTAGCCTACCGACCGTTAATCAGTGGGCCGTCTCTCTGTCCGGTATCTAGTGATAGCCTCCTCTGCCCTTGCTGTTGGAGGACCTATTTCATGATTCGTGTTCCCGTTTTCGGGGTCCATGAAGTTGGCGATTCCGGTGAACTTCAGAGTGTCGGTACTGGACTTACGCTGACCTACCACGCGAAATCTTCTCCTTTTCTTGTCTCCATCGGGCAGTGTCTTCTTTGAGGTCTTCTACCATCGCCTCAGAATCCAGTCAACATTCTCTTCTCTACCTGTGAGAGCAAAATCGACTGTAACTTACTGTAGTGAGGTTCCTATATGCAGTTATATAGTATCCCTGAACTGCCTGGCCAGTCTGAGGGTGCTAGAGTTTTGCGAGAAGCTGGGTTAGTCTCGATTGTAGGACTGGCGGGTATATCTTTGCTATTACGAACCTCATAATTTCCAGGTCGCACAAGGGAATCGGGCCCGAGATAGCGGCAGATATCCGCTGCAATCACCTCGTGGTCAATGCCCTCACGTGGTATGAAGTATTCATTTAGTCCATTAGTCCTGCTATTATTTAGGTCGTTAGGTGCCATAGCAGACTTCTCGTCTGTTCCGGGAATCGAATGCGAAGTTGTTGGCCTCTCAGGTTGTTTGGTATCATCGCCTCGCTCGTCCTGACTATCTATCATGATCATCGATTCGGCACTTGAATCACTCTCGCTTCCAAGTTCGCCCTTGTCATCCGATTCTACTGTTGGTAAAGCGAATAGTGCTAGTTGCTCTTGATGTCGGCCAACGTGGCGCTGATACTGCGATGCGGATCGCATAGTTTCAGCACAAATTGGGCATGGGATGCCTTGTTTAATGTCCATGGGCTTCTGGCTCAGATACACAAGCGCATCTAGGTCGCTAGTGTTTACCGATCCCGCGTGTTTAGAAACATGTTTTCTGCATTCGGATGCACATGAGAACTCCTTGTCACACGCAAGTGGACATGAGAATAGTTTCCAGTGAATCTGTCTCATGTGTTCCATCCACTGGTGTCTCCGGGAGAACTCTCTCCCTGGAGTTTCACAGTCCTTCTCCAAGCATATATATGGCCGCAAATCGCCATAAACGTGCTTTCTTGAAAGAATTTTAGCTTAGGCTCTGAGACTTGGGTTGGAGAACATACTTCCAGGAACTTCTAGTGTTCGCAACAATGATTGTGTAACAGAAAGGGCATTCGAATGGCCCCATTGATGACTCTTTCGGCAAGGGAGGGACTCGAAATTGATCCACGTCTGCCAGCGAAGTGGCGTATGACGTTTGGGAAAATCCAGAGTCTGAGCCCTCGCCCCCAATGGCATCTATGGGTAAAGACTGACCACTAGCGGCATCTTTCAGGTGCTCTGGAAGTGATGAGGCAATCGTCTCGGCATCACCTCCCTCGAGGCTGAGAACCTGCGATAGCTTTGCACGGTGAGCCAATCTGTAATTAAAGAACTGGCGCCGCCGACTTATCGCCTTGCCTAGTCTTTCGGCAAGGAGAGGCTCTATGGTTCTAAATTTCGAGAAGACGTGTTGAATGTCAAAGATCTCATAGTGGGATGTATCGATTGAGTGAGACTTGATGAAGCGATCGTGGGGTGCAGGGTTCCGTATAGCCACGCTCAGTCGAAGGAGACAGTTCACCACGTCCGCGATATCGGCAGAAATCTGATTCAATTCTGTATCAGGGCCATCAGGCTCTTCGACATCTTCATCAGCAGTGATCTGGTCCCAGGGAACCTCGATTCCCATGAGGATGTCATGGGCATCTTGCATGAGCTCAACCAGGCCTTTGAGAAGACTCAGTACCTGGCCTTTTATGTTTGAAGAGTCTCGAAGTCGGTAATCGAGAGAGCTCGGGCCGGTGCGGTGGGCGCCAATGTTTCCAGCCCACACATTGAATCGTGTCTGTTGGTCCGCCATATCCCTTCTGAAGGTCGACGAGTTGGGGGCTAGATTTGTGGGTACTCTGAGGATATTTCCAAACGAAATAATGCTCTGTGTGACGGCGGTTGCGATTCTTTGATCCATCTTAGTCTCATCAGTTCAGATGCAAAACTGAGACGCGACCTGCGTTGAGAGAAAAGTGAAAAGATATACAAGGTTCATCCTCAGATTGAGTGACGTACTTTGGGTACCAGATGAGTAATATAATCAGCTGATCACAATTCATCGAATTAAAGATGATTATTTCGGAGTGTCACCTCAAAGTGCATATTTCCCCGCTCGAGCTGAAAATCGACAGAACCTCATGCTTAGGACCTCGTTTTCGCCTCGATAATTATTCTCTCTAAATCCTTCCCAAACATGTCAGGGCTAGAAGTCGCTGGAATCGTTCTTGGCTCCATACCTCTCCTCATCATCGCACTGGAGAAATACACCGAGGGTCTCTTCACGTTGCACCGATGGCGCAAGTACAAGCGCGAGCTACAGAGCCTGATTCGCAACCTGGAAACTGAGAGGGTCAAACTCCAAAATGTCTGCGAAAAGCTTCTCCTGGACCTGGTTCCTCATTACAAGATCGAGGCGTTGATCGATAACCCAACGGGAGATCTATGGCGTGAAGAAGAAACGTTGAAGAAAGTTCAGTTTCGCCTTGGGAATGGCTTCAAGGTTTTCCAAGATACTGCCAATGACCTAAGGGCAAGGCTTCTTGATCTTGGGAAGTTGATTGAGTCCCAAGGCGAAGGGATGTTTCCGGGTCTCAAACGAGCTGTCTTCACATTGAGTCGCTCACAATACGCAGATATCCTGGCGGAAATCAGAGACAGCGTATCGAATCTCGAGAACCTAACTGATCGCAACATGGAGCTTGAACCGGCAAGGAGAGTTAGATCGAAGCAGAAACTCTTTTCAATCCTTCGTGATCTATCGGAAAGTCTATACCGGGCCTTGAGGTCAAGCTTGACTTGCTCCTGTAGACATGATATTGGGCTGGGGCTGGAAACCAGAAAGGCCGAGATATTTCCAGGGGATGACGAGCAGAAGATGATCGCATTGAATAGCTTCAAAATCAGCGTGTCCTACAAGACCGATCTTGGACCTCTTAAGGCATGGCAAGATTTCCAACTACAACCGCAGAGGCTGGGTCCAAAGCCATCGCCCCCGGAAATTATGCCCTTCACTTCTAGCCGTTCGGGCATCACATCCGGCAAGAAGAGAGTCCGGTTCTCTGATTCGCCGCAAGGACTTTTGACCACAAACCCTCCAGCTCCTAAAGTGGCCAAGATAACCACATCATTAACTACCAGAGACCATGCCGTTTCATCAACTGTATGCTCAGACCTCTGCCGAATCACCAAGAATAACGCTGGTAATGTGTTTCCTAGAAATGCACCCCAGATCTCTCCAGTTATACACGATCGGTCGCTCCATGTCACTACAGAGTTCCATTTAAATCCTATCGCAGTCTCTCCCTTTCAGAATCCTCAATCAATAAGTCTCATCTCACTGAGCGATATTCTTCATCGGACGAAAAAGTCTACTCATTTGCCTATCCTAGATCGCCACAGACTTGCTGTCATCGTTTCCTCAAGTTTTCTTCAACTGCATGGTAGCTCCTGGTTGCCAAATCATCTAGACAGCAGAGACATATTCTTCTTTACATATCAAGGCATTCCTCTCTTCACCCAGCCACTTCTCATGGGGAATCTCGCAGGCCACAACGACCATCCGGAATTCAAGAGGGTGCAGTCACCACCCTCTGCCAATCCTGCACTGTGGTCTTTGGGATTACTCTTAATCGAGCTGATTCTGGGGAGAGCTTTAAACTTTTATGACAACCAGCCCGGGGGGTCAGAATATTCTATGGTACATGATCTCATGCCTGAAGTTCGCATGATTAGTTTGAATTACGGAACTGCAGTTATGCGATGTCTCGGCGGTGAACTACACAGCACGGACTACTTGTCGGGAGGTGCAGACTTTTGTCAAGATGTCTACGCTGGGATTGTCGCTTTATTGGAAAGGGATCTTGAACATTGTTAGACCAGAGGAAGAGAAATATTTACACAGAGATAGTGCTGACATAGCATGAGAATACAATCGTACTAGGCAGCTTTGAGAATTGATACGGTGACGGTGAGATCTCTATGCCAATGAAAAGAAAGGCTGTTGCGGTAGTAAAGGAACAAGTCGCTTCCGCTTCTCAACAGATATACAACAACAATAATATCTGTACCTGCCAGAATCTCTTCAAGGGTGCAAGACATTTGGCATCCTGGCATTAACCCGAGATCAACATTATTCATACAATAGATGAGCGCATTGCCAGGCTGTTCACCTGTTTCCACTGGGGTGTAGCAAAGTGATAGTTGTTGCAATGTGGCTAATTGACCAGATGAATCCACGGTTTCGTGGTCTACCCTCCCCATTATGGTGCCAGCTGCTGTACCAATTGGAACACTGCCAAGCTCCTAGATACGATCTCTGACAGTTGGTGAGCAGCAATAGTCCCTAGCAGTTTTTAATCGACAGTACAACCTCCTTACAAGGCCTGTTATCTGGTTTGTTTTGTTTTTCGCGCAAAAATCCACCTTACCTGAAAACCCCTCCTCAAATGTAACAGCAAACGGATGACAACCAACAACCTGTCAAACGCACAGATGCCATTGGTCAATAACCTGTCGCCTATGCATAGGACATGCAATAATGTCATGATATGTTCCTTGTCACTTCCTTTGCTGGCCTCGCTCCGGAAAACCCCCGCCCGACTCGACATGTGCTTTGCAAACAACCAACAGGTAAAAAGGACTTGGCCCTGCTCCTTTCTTTTTGTTTCCTTTAGTTTGCCATCCATTTCTTCTGAGAATTTCTATAATGTCCAACACTAGCAGCCCAAAGAGCCGGTCTCCGCGATCGCCCCAGGATCCGTCGGTAGCAGTCAATGAAACAATTGCAGTTGACGAACCTCAAGATGAGGAGGAGGACTTAACTTTGGGATCTGACGCCGAGAGCTCAACGGCCTCTATTTCATCAAGTATTCTTAATTATCGCACGATCAATGGCAGGACCTTCCACAGTGAGCGAGGAAACGCAGCCTACTGGGGATCGAATGATGAGCGCCAAAGTGATGCCATGGATATCGCGTGAGATACCCCTCCCGCGAAAGTTGTGCAGCCTCTCGCCTAACAGGACACTACCCAGTCACCACATATGGACACTCGCGCACGATGGAGAACTGTAGTTTGCGCCTCTGGAAGACAACATACAGGTTCGTTGAATAACGCAATACAATGATGTTCTTGGCGTGTTACTGAGTTAATTTTTACAAATTTCAGAAAGTTCTTGATATTGGGACTGGAACTGGTATGGAATGGCCCCTCCTGTTTGACCGCGAGATTGCCCGTACTAATTTATACTGCAGGTATCTGGGCGATGTAAGTTACCCATCATACGGTAGTTTACCAACTCTTAACCAATTTTCAGCGACTTTGCCGACAAATTCCCTGGGTGCGAGGTTATAGGTACCGATATTTCACCCATCCAGCCCGGCTGGGTGCCACCCAACTTGAAATTGTGAGCTACTTGATCACATCTGTCTATATAAATACTTTACATCTAACCCCGATATCAGCGAGATTGAAGACTGCACCCAACCGTGGACCTTCCCAACTGACTCATTCGATTATGTCCACCTTCGTTATCTGGTCGGCTGCATTCCAGACTGGACAGAGCTTTTCAGCCAAGCATACAAGACTCTCAAGCCCGGTGGCTGGGTTGAGAGCTTTGAAATTTCTCCAACTGCAGAAAGCGACGATGGCACTGTCACATATGACTCTGCGATGGCTCAACGGGGAAGGATTTTTATCCAGGCTTCAGAGAAGATCGGCAATAGCTTTACAGTTGTCGACGATCAAGTCCAGAGGCCTGCTTTACAAGAGGCAGGATTTGTCGACATTCACGAGTGGGAGTTCAAGGTAACGTATAAACCTACTCTGCAACTTCAACGACTGACTCGAACAGTGTCCCTTGAACCCGTGGCCCGCGGACCCTAAGCTTAAGGAGATAGGTCGGTTTGGAGAGGTCTTCCTCACGCAGGATACTGAAGGTTTTGTAACATTGGCCGCTAATCTATTGGGCTGGTCTATGGAAGAGGTCCATGTTTATATCGCCAAGTTCCGACGTGAGGTTCGGAACCGGAATCATCACGTCTACATACGTCTCAGGGCTGTCTGGGGACGAAAGCCAGAAGCGAAAGAGGAGCCAACAACTGCATAAGCATAAAGGGGTATGAATTCGCATCGGAAGCTGATTAACAACTGGTATTTCTCTCGTCTTTACTATAGCCTATAAAATTAAAACAGCATTAAAATCTCACCGACTACAACAATAATCCCGGATGTGACAGGATGCAATCGCTCCCTGCTGCGAATCCTGCACTCTGGTCTTTGGGATTGCTCTCAATTGAGCTGATTCTTGAAAGAGCTTTAGACGTCAATGACAACAAGAAGCCAAGGGGATATACTGTAATAGAATGTCTGTACTTGCCAAAATCTCGTAAAGGGTGTAAGAAATTTGGCGATCTGAAATCTATAAATCAACGATATGCCTGCGATAAATGAGCTGACTGCCAGGCTATTGATCTTTTTCTCCGGAAGTGTAGCAAATTGATATGCATCAGAATCTTAAAAAATGATCAGTTGAATTCATGGTTTCGTGGTCTAACGGTTATGACTGCGGATTCTGATTCCGCCAGCGAGGGTTCGACTCCCTCCGAGACCTTTCTTTTGCTTGTGCATCTTTCGCATTTCATTTTTGTTTCCATTTCTCCTTCTCGAATGTCGCGACCTGTGTACCGTGTTTTGGGAATTTTTTACATCACCGTTTCCCTGTTTTGATGCTCTTGCTTGCTATACACTTAGATTGTCTGTTTAGGTACTAAACTGTTCTTAACTATAATACAGCTTGCCAAGCCCTGGCCCTGATGTGAAACAAATAGAATATTGCAGGAATACTGTATTTCTAGCAAGTGACTAATATATAGATATACACACACAAACTTAAGCTGCTTTAATGTATTATAACTGCTGTTGAGTCTGTAGTGGCTCTGACCTGTTTGCTTGCACGCTACCCTGTATCTCCGCCATGACTCGTGTTTCAAAGGTCAAGTCGCAACAATGACTTATTCCCGACGCTCCCACGTGTCGAAGGATCTTAAAGCCTTGGCACCCTGTCTTTCCCACGAATGATCGACAGGAACCAGAAGCGAAGACGGGATGAAAATGGCGCAAATATCCGAAGATTCGCCAACACTCTGATCACTGACCGTACACTGACCCAATGAATGTCCACTTGCCGGAGCCGAACGGAAAAGATGAACCGAGAACAAGATCCTTATCTCGGATCATTCCAGAGAGTGTGCCTCAGGGGTTGATCAGATGGTCGACCTCAATTGACTGTGATCATCCTACGCCCGCACAGCCACGGGGTAGCATCCAGATCTGAACCACATCGCCGGGAAGTGGCTAAATAATGCAGCGCCCAGGGGGTTTGATCACATGCGTCTTCAGCTTCTTACTGCCTTTGAGAACGGCGGCATGCTCGTTCTGGAAGCGCTTGCGATAGCGGAATAAAAGCCACTGTCTGAGCGGCGCATTAGCCCCTATAATGATAAGAAATATTTTTTATGTCACTGCCAGCCAATTGTGCTGATGGATTGCGCGTTGACGGAAATTCAGTGGATTAAACCCCCAATTTATTTTCAGCCTTCTGGGGCGTTCCTCTTCCGACCTCGCAGAAAGAATTGCTTTACGCAATATGATCATCAACTAGATAATCTGTCAATCATGAATTTTGGCGACAAGTGCCCACAGAAACGTTCTAAAAAGGAACTTGGAGTGCTAGTTCGTGGGTCCGTGGCTTACCAGTAACGCCGGGCCTAAGACTTGTCTCGTAATAGCGGCGGGTTCGACTCGCAGTCCCAAACGTCTAGCAAACTCTATTCTGCAGTGCTTTATTGGGCGCAGGCTCCGATAATGGCGATGGGCTGATTAGGGGTCCCATGTTTTCCACGTGTCTACCCTGACGGTCTGGATCACTGTTGCTTGCTTGACTGGATTGATTCTTGGTTTAACTACTGAGGTTCTGCACCCCTGACTGGCGCTGCAGATCTTGTCGTTCTTTTTGTTACTTTTTTCTTGCATCGATGCCCCGGATTTTGACTGTTTTGCTTTTTGGTTCTGGGTGAAGACCCGACGATTTGGTATCCGATTTGGTATTGTATCAGCATCAGCATCAGCAGCCATGTCGTCTCTCGACGCTGAGATGTGGGCGTGGTACGCCTTGACGTTGATTGTGGTGGTTGCGCGAATGTGAGTACTTGGTCAGGTGTGTTGAGAATTCTTACTGACTTCGTACAGGGCATCCCGTCGTATGTTGCTTGGATCATTCAAGCGCATGCTTGCAGATGATTACCTCATGGCCGTGACAATGGTTTGTATTTCTATACCTTCTATTGCATCAATACTGACATTTTCAGATCACGTATACTGCCCTATTGGCAATCGTCAGCGTCCTCACACGAACACCCACCAACCTCATCAATCCCGACGATCACATCGTCCTCACCCCCGAAGACATCAAACTCCGAGAATACGGATCGAAACTGGTACTCGTCACAGAGCACATGCAGATGATAACTCTCTGGGGCGTCAAGGGCTGTCTACTGTTCATGTACGGTCGATTGACGTGAGTAGTCTCCACTCGATACAGTCACCTTCGACTAACAACTTTTAGAATGAGTTTGAAGCAAAACTTCTTGGTCAAGCTCGTAGCAGGATATGTCGTCGTTGGATTCGTTGTCATGCAGATCTTGTGGTTTGCTGCTTGGTGCCGGCCTTTCAACCACTACTGGCAGGTTCCTCCTGATGACTGTAAGGAACCCATTGATAAGATAAGGGACTTGGACTAATGAGTTGTAGTGAACTGTTCAGCTGAGACCAACCATATGATCACCAACGCCGTCGTCAACATCTCTTCTGACATCATGATTATCCTTCTTCCTATGCCTGTCTTTCTACAATCTCAACTGCCCCTTAAGCGAAAGATTATCCTCTGCGGTGTCTTTGCGCTTGGTATCTTTACTGTAAGTTCTCATCCACCAATTCCATCTTGCCCTTGATGTCTAACCGCCTTGGCCTTCAGATCCTCGCAGCAACAATGAGCAAAATCTACAGTCTCGGCGACCCCTACGGCACAGAATGGTCCTACTGGTACATCCGCGAAGTCTCAACCGCCGTCATCGCCGCCAACCTCCCTCTCACATGGACCCTCCTCCAACGCGTCTTCCGCCTTGGTTCATTCCACGCCAAGTACGGCAAATCCTCCAACCAGCGCACTGGCGAAGGAACGTCGCGATTCCGATCAGCATACGGAAACCTCAGCAGTATGGATCGACGACCTAAAAAGACAACCTTTGTTGAGCCTGGAATGAGCTTTTCGGAGAGTCAAGAGGAGATTAACGGGAAGGATATTCCTTTGAAGATTTATCAGAAGAATGAGGTTATTGTTAACATCACTACTGAAGAGTCGTCATCTGATAAACGATCGCCGTCACCGCCTGGCCATACTGGGTTGGAGAGGATTAATTTGCGGGAAGCGAATGCGCATGGCGGTAGTGAGAATGGCGATAAGTCTGCGAATGAGATGGAGCTTGGTGTTGTTACCAAGGTCTATCATGGAGTATAACGGGCTGATACCGTTAATGAACTAGACATACATACACTTTCCCAAGTACCTAATACACACTAATCAAGAATCATTCTGTCCTCACGAGTGAGAATGCCAAGCCTTTCCTCGCTTCTCATTCGACTGCGGCAAAGCGCCTAATGCACCAGTAATATTACTACTTCAATATGCAGGTAATGCTACATGATCTGCCACGTGACGGTCTCACAGCCTCGTTCTTGAAATCCACGAAAGGATCAGCTTCCCCACTTCTTTTTCAACCCTCATCTTTCTTCTTCGCATAATCATGGGTCATGATGCCGAGCCCACAACACAAGATACAGTTTCGCCAGAGTCGATACCCTCGACTGGAATCAGCGTGGTCTACGAGCCACCGAATGATGAGCCAGTGGTTGAGTGAGTAGCGTATCAGGCCAACTCAAGATCACCCTGCTGAGCATGTCCGTGAAGCATTATTTTCGTCCATGGTCTGAAAGGCCATCCATACAAGACATGGCGATGCAAACAGAGTCCGGGGGAACCGCCAGCGGACTCTGGAAAAGAGACACCGAAGTCAAATAATTGGAAGCGCCTCCAACTTAGACGAAGTCTCAAGACGTTCTTGAAAGGCTCGTCAAACAACAACCGACATGGTACCAGCCTCACCGAATCAGCGAGAGATAATCCCCCAGCTGCAGAGACTGAAGATCCTTCTGTTTTCTGGCCCGCTGACCTCCTCCCTCAGACCTGCAAGAAGGCCCGAATTCTGACATTCGGCTATGATACGAAGATAACCAAATTTACGTCGGGCCCGACCAACACAAACAGTATTTTCTCTCATGGGAAAGACTTTCTGTTCTCTCTAGGGCGCGAATACGTGCCTGAACTTCCTATGATATTTGTTGCTCACAGCCTTGGTGGAATACTAGTGAAAGAGGTGAGTATTCCCAACATATCCTTAAACATACTTGTTGACCCGTTCAGATGCTAGCCCTATCTTCGACCTCAGACAATCAAACGCATAAAGGTGTTATTGAATCAACAGCGGCTGTAATCTTTCTCGGAACTCCCCATCGAGGAAGCCCCGAGCTGTCAGCTATTGGCGAATGGGCTAGATCAATGCTCAGCAGTCTGAAGTTCCAGACGACATCGACAATCTTAGACACTCTGGGCCTCAAGACCACGGACCTTGAACGTGCCCATGAAGCGTTCTGCAGACTCTGGTATCAGTATGACTTCCAGGTCAAGACGTTCCAAGAAAGCTTTGGTCTTACTGGGATTGATCTGGGTGTCTTGGGAAACAAGGTCGTGCCTCATGAGTCTTCCTTGATTGGGGACCCGAGGGAACATGCAGAGACTCTACAGGCCAATCACAAGCAAATGAGCCGTTTCGGAAGTGCTCAGGATCCGAACTTCATCAAAGTTGCTGGGGAGATCAGAGCATTTTATACGGCGATCGAGAATGCTCAGAATCGAAACCAATTTACTGTAGAGCCAACCAAGTTCTTCAAAACTCCATCTACGCTGCCGCATCCGCTAGCTCGACTCAGCTGTACTTTTTGCTGCCGGCGACAAGTGAAATGTGATCGCCGGAAGCCTTGCTCTAATTGCATCTCTCACAATAGACAATGTTCATATGCCGCTGGGCATGATAGAGATGCCAAAATGCCCCCTCAAATACAAGCAGACAATAATGATATCTTATCATTTGGAAAGGGTCATCCAGATATCTTAAGCAAGAAAGAACTGGACTACTTCCTTACGACACTACTATTCGACAGGATGAATACTCGACGGGATTCTATAGTGGCCCCTGCCATAAATACCGGGCAATGGCTGTTTCAAGACCGAACATTCCGTCTTTGGATCACTGCAACTTCTCCAAAACATCGTTTACTCTTCCTGAAAGGGAAGCCAGGGGCAGGCAAGTCAACCTTGATGAAAGAGGCTGTACGCCACATGCAGCATGCTCAAAGTAGACAAGTTGTTTGTGCTAGCTTCTTCGTTGATGCAGGTGGTGAGCTTCTCCAAGGATGCCCAGCCGGAATATTTCTGTCGTTGCTCTATCAACTTTTGTCACAGAGCGGAATATGTAACCCGTTTACCGATATCAACTTGGAGCGAAATATCTTGATCTCTAGTATTAAGGATACTATTTCCAGTAACGTGATACCATCCATGGAGTGGAGCGAGATACCCTTGCAAAGTTTGCTTACCCAGACGCTTCGATATCTATCATCTCTCGACACGCCAGTGTTTATCTTGGTGGATGCACTAGACGAGTTAAGTGCTAAGATGCAGCGAGAGCAAGTTGACTTTTGGGGTCTCCAGCAATTATTACCCCAGGGGCCAAGAATCTGCTTGTCTTGTAGACACTTTCCCAACATCGCGGTTGCGGGTTGCCTGGAACTGGTTTTGGACATGTACAACGGGAACGACATTCTGAATTATACCACGCAGCGACTCAATACACGAATGTCTACAAACGAAACACACTGGAGGACATCACTCACAGAAAAGATACACTCTCTATCATCAGGGTCTTTCCTCTGGGCCGTCTTGGTGGTGGACGAAACCCTCGCCCGTTATGACGAAGGCACCAGTTTATCCGGGCTCATGCGACAGATCGAAGACATGCCAATAGAACTCGAGGAGCTGTATGGAAAGATGCTAACAACAACCGCACACGGGGATTCCTTGGTGATTGGAAAGATGTTTCAATGGGTACTTGCAGCAAACAGACCCTTGCGTCTTGACGAGTGGCATCACATACTTGCTTTTATCCAGCCTTCGAAACCAGCATCACTCGCAAGTTGGCGAAAGTCGGAGTCTTTTACCGAGACCGATGATCAGCTTGAAAGGAAGATTAAAAACCTATCACGAGGATTATTGGAAGTCAGCAACAAGCAGCACGATATCCTGGCAGAGAAGAACGGTGAAGTGTCGTCGATCAATGCTGGTGCTGGATCTCTGGACCATGAAGAGGGTTCAGCGCGCGTGGTGCGTGTTATACACCGGTCCGTTTACGACTTCTTCATATCCAAAGGAGGATTTCGGAGCCTTGGCTTGGAGAGCGTCAACCCTCTTCTGGACTGCCATTGCACCATTGCAAACACCTGCATCGACTACTTGTTCATCCCTGAACTGGATGAATATGTTGTTGCTCGACAACGCGTAAACATGGCTAGCCTAGTCAGTGCCTCATTATGCTCCGAGACCTCCTTCAAAAGCGAGGAACCTCCAAACGTACAAGTTGAGCGACAACAGCAGGGACGAGGATCTAGGAATACCTTTGAAGACTTAGAGGCATTACCGCCCTGCCAGCCTTTTGAGGTCGTGGAGAACTGGCTGGCTGGAGGGGTTCTGTCCTCATATGCAGACTCCATCCCGGGCTCTATCAAACGTTCTGCCTCGCATGAGTCTCTTGTCGCTGCTACGTCTCAGGTCCTGAGCGACTACCCAGCTCTGCTCGTATATGCAATCACAGAAGTCATGCTACATGTGGATCTTGCAAGGCTGGACCCTAATCCCACCGAGAAAACCCAACATCTCCTCGCGAGATTGGGAGATGATGGTATATGGAAACGACTGCGGGCACTACAGCAAGAGAGGCGCACGAGAAAGAAAACCGCCGAATGGCTTGAAGCGGTTGCACAGAATCGACTACCGCCTCTTTCAAAGTGAGTGATACCATTCACCTCGATTCATGAAAGCTGATGAGTGTACTAATTCGCAACAGGACTCACGCGCCATTGCCAGCTCCGGCAAATGGCCCTAGGAGTCCGAGAAGTATAGCGAGTTTTAGTTCGGCGAGTAGTTTTAGCCATCACAGTTATAAGTCCCATGCCGACAAGAAAGACTAACTGGGTCGGTCGAGTTGCATACCTCAAAGAATGGATAATCTTGACAGAAGATGGATCTTGCAACAAATTCTGGAGCCTCGAATCTTGTTGGTGAATGGCTTGACGCTAGGTTGGTCGCTTTGCTATGTCGGATCTCGTCCTCGGATGTCGTATGTGGATCAGCCTCACCCGGATCTCGTCCCTCGGGGAGTTCACGCCCAATTTTCCGGGGTAAACCACAATTTCAATGGCTCCAACAGGATCTAACATCAAAATCGCCCCAATTCGTCAAACAATCCCAACCATCACGACATCTCTAGTCCTGTCCTCTCAAGTTTACAACTCTCCATATAAGTCCACAGCTCCAGCCTTCATCATGACAACTTAACCACAAGCATATCCTCCATCATGGGCGTCTTTACAAAGTTCCGCTTCTTCAACCGACGACTCGCGCTGTCATGCGTGCTCATCGCCGTGTCGACGTTCAATTATGGCTTCGACAATCAAGCTTTTGCGACGACGCAGGCGATGGATGCGTTTGATAAGCAGTTTGGCGTTTGGAATGAGAAGACGGGGACGTATGTTCTTGAACCGTCGTGGCTTTCGCTGTTTAATAGCTTGAACTATATTGGGTTTGCTGCTGGTGAGTACACCGAGAGAGAGTTGGTAGTGCTTTGCTGATGATGTGTAGGTGTTCTTGTTGGGACTTGGATCTCTTCACGATGGGGGAGGCGGTGGTGTATGTTTGTCATGAGTGTGTATGCGCTTGGTACAGCTACTATCGCTGTCACGTCCTTCCACCGTGAACAGATCATGGCAGCTCGAATTCTCAACTATGTCTATGTTGGAATGGAACTTGGTGTTGTCCCAACCTTCCAGTCCGAAATCGGTACGTTATACTCCAACAAGTACTCACTTCCATCACTAACAATCGTAGTGCCCGCTCAAGCCCGTGGCTTCATGGTCGGATCCTACCAACTCAGTCTCGCGGTCGGCGGTCTCGTCATCAACAGCATCTGCTTCGGAACAAGCTCCCTCCCCGACAACCGCGCCTGGCGAATTCCCCTCGGCATGTTCTACATCGTGCCAAGTATTGTCGTAGCAGGCATTTGGTTCGTTCCCGAGTCGCCGCGATGGCTCCTACGAAAGAATAGAGTTGAAGAGGCGCGAAAGAGTCTTCGGCAGATCCGTGAAGGGGCTTTTACAAATGAAGAGATCGATACCGAGTTCACTGAACTCAAGGTCTCGTTGGAGCAGGAGACTGAGCAGGGAAAGTTTGTTGAGCTTGTGAGGGGTATCAACCTCAAGCGAACTCTCATTGTCATGGCCGTCAACTTTTATCAGCAGGCTGGTGGACAAGCCTTCGTGTCGCAGTATGGTACCATCTATGTCAAGTCTCTTGGTACCATCAACCCGTTTGGCTTCAGTTTGATCACATCAGCTATCAGCATCGTTTCAATTACCTGTATCCTTCTTTGGACGGATATTATTGGTAGACGGTATGTCACCTGCCTAACTTGTGCTACCCCCCAGCTAACCAATTTCCAGTGTCCTCATGATGGCCTCGTCCGTCACCATGTTTGCAGCCATGATGACAATGGGCGGTCTTGGTATCGTAACTCCCGTCGACGATTCGAGAAAGAAGGGCGTGATCAGCATGATGGCTGTGTTTGCCTCTGGTTTCGGAATGGGCTGGGCACCTCTGGTCTACGTCGTAACCACTGAGCTCTCTGCTCTTCGGCTCCGTGATCTCACATCCCGAGTTGGCTTCACCACCAATGTCATCATGAAGTAAGCCCGCTATTCACTCCCTCTCCACCCAGTGCTAACAGATATTTCAGCTTCACTGTCAACTTCAGTATCCCATATCTCATCTACGACAAGTACGCTGGCTTGAACAGTAAAGTCGGGTTCATCTTTGGAGGAATCATGGCTACTGCGCTTGTGTTTGTCTACTTCTGCGTTCCTGAATGCAAGGGTAAGACGTTGGAGCAGGTCGACTTTTTGTTTAACCAGGGTGTTCCGATCCGACAGTTTGGAAAGGTCGATGCGGCGGAGATGATGCGCGCTACGCAGGAGGAGGATGGTTTGGACAAAGTGCACTCTGATGGGAAGAATAATACCTTGACAGCTGAACAGAGAGTCTAGGGAATAGATGAATATTAGGGGAAAAGGTCGGAAAGTGGATGACTTGATAGCCTGTATTGAGATTGCCAACTAGCTACTTAATATTGAGGTGCATCAGCATCGGTATAAGCATTCATCTGGAGATCGAAGGGATCCAATGGGAAACCCAGTTCCTGGTCCCCGAACACCATGTCAGCCGAGTTGATCGAGTCGTAGTTGATGAGTGGATATCCCATTGATGAGAATGAGCCCAGGGATCCATCCCCAGTTGACCCAGTCAAACCTTGTTCATCACCCTGGACTGGGAAAGACCAAATATCTTGACCTGCAGGGTTCTCGAGCACTGCAGACTCAAGAGAAGTCTCCGGTATCTCTTCGCCAGTATTAGACTCTGGTGGTCTGACTGCTGGGTCTTCCTCCTCTTCATCATCTGGAGCAAAGGCATGCTTAGAACGGCGGTGCAGCTTTTCCTGTAAGCGAAGAGTCCCCGGTGAAGCGCTACTAGAGTATTGGTCAGCTAAGTCACTAGAGCGATAACGACTGTGACGTACGGTGAGCCTGGCGATATATGTCTCGTCCCCAATCGTGGTATGAGGTTCTCGATATCCGTGATCTACAACTTGGTCAGTTTCTTGACAGTTGACACCTGAGAGCGGGGCCACTACTCACGCATGATCCAATCCAACCAACTTCAGCTTGACTCCCCGAAACAATGAGCAGGATGTCCATAAACTTCTGCTTGATCACCGGCAACGATGACTCCCCGTTCAATGGCAGTAGAGCAGCCAGATGATCTATCATCTTGACGAATTGATACGTCACTACTGCAAACGTTGGTGTACCGACACGACTGCCAGTCTCCATTTGTCGAACCTTGGACCACATGGCTATGAATCTCAGTGCGGTCTGCAAGCACTGCTGCTGACAGTAGTCGATGTATTCCCTTGGCGTTTGGTTCACTGCTTCTAGTGATACCGCCTCTCGAATACCAGGGATGAGAAACCTGTGAAGGTCGCAGCGACAGCAGAACAGAATGGTATGGAGGGTTGTGTAAGTACGTGCTTCTTCTGAGTGACACATTATCATCAGTCTGTTATCAGTGAGTTGCAGTTCATCTGGCAGTGACTCTTCAAAAGACGTCAGTTCCAGATCTAGTGAGCGTAATTGGCCCCTGCTGAGATATGGACTAGTCCCACTGAGGATGACCTGTCTGGTGTATCTTGGCCTGTCAGCAAAACCCTTCATGTAGGATAAGCATCTCACCTCAGAACTCTATCGCGAATGTCGTATAGCCGCATCAAGTACGCTAACACGTTCAAATCTGTGTCAATCTCATTCTTGCTCCGTAAAAACGGCGCTTTTGATCTTGAACCAAGTTGGAAGTTGTGATGACTGCTCGGTAACCGGATATGCATTCTTTGCGTGGGACAGACAGTCAGATCCTCAATACCACCGGAGAATATTTTATCAACAACATATATCGACCACATTAATCGCCGAAGACACTCTTGTTTGACTGGATCAATGGCTGGACGTTCATAGTTTAGCCTCTTGGTGAATGCGACTCTTGATGCGATTGAGAGAAGAACCCAGACATCCCCAGTGAAACGCATGGAGAAGAGGAATTTGATCACAAGCATGAGAGCTTGTAGTTTGGGTACTGACATGTCGCCCATATGGTTGACTAACTCATGCTGAACTTGCTTCATCCAGTTATGCGCTGGTGAGCTCTCGGAGTGATATGTTGGCGCAAATCGTAGAGCTGAAGCGCAGATAGCTTTGAGTAATGTCTTTTCGAGCTTGCCTTGACTCCATTCGGCGATCGTGGTAGCTCTATGAAGAAAGACACAGTCGGCGATGTCGGATTTGTCAAAGTATGTGTCCAGATATTGGCGAATGGTGTCTCGACTCTCAAGCTCAAATACCCTGATTTCACGTTAGCCAGAGGTATGAATCAGTAGATAATGAAACATACCGCTGTGTATCGGCGGTCACACTGGCAGAGACGTCCATTGGCGATGCCTGACTAGGTACAGATCCATAATGAGACTGGGAAGTACTCGCCGGCGAAGTCTGTACCTCCATACCAATGTCGACACTAGAACTCCCCGGTTCATCACCGAATACACATTCCTGTCCCTGTGACTGACATCGGTTACAAGGGCACGTCCCCGAACACTTTGACTTGGCACTCCGACAGGCCGCACAAGCCCTCAATATTCTCCGCCTCTTGATACCCGCCTGCGTCAAATCCTCCCCATGACCACCCGACACCTCGATCGTATCACTCGCAACATAGCTACACGTCAATTTCAACCGCTCACAACGTATACACCCCGTGATTCGTCGATCGCATTTAACCTGAAGACCCAGATTAGTGGAGAACCCCGCAAACTGTCCCAAGAGCACGAACCTTTCTCGCGCGACATTGTTTACACGCGAGTTGCGGAGACGACCTTTCCATTGTACGAGATCCGAACGAGATCCTTTTGTTGGAGTGAGGAGTGGGGTTTGCTAGGTCTTTACATAGCAGAGTTTCAAGCACGTCAGCCCGAGGTTGGATGACGAGGGGGCGAGATCCGGAGAACGAGATCCGAAGCTAACTTACGCGAGGGTGTTAGCTCATGACTAGATAACTACGACTACAAACTCAGCATTGGAGCGTTGAATTTCTTGCTCATAGCATTTCACAATGTCGCAATCGCATCGTCTTCCCCCAAAACCACTGCCTTTGAAGGTTGATTCTAAGAATGGAGGGCATAGACCGAATTACATCATCTTTATGCCTGATCAGTTAAGATATGACTCTCTTGGGTGTACGACTGGTCCCGATTCTGAGATCAAGACTCCGAATATTGATGCATTTGCTGCGAGGGGGAGTCTTTTCACCAATTGCTTCACGCAAGCGTCTGTGTGTTCGCAATCGAGATGCAGCATGTTTACCGGAACATACCCTCACGTCAGCGGTCATCGAAGTCTTGAGAATCTCATCAAGCCCTGGGAACCAAATATCTTTCGGAGTTTGAAGGAGTCGGGCTATCATGTTGCGTGTCTTGCACCACGAGGCGACACTTTTGCACCGACTGTCACGGAGTTGAGTCTTAGTGAATACGGATTCCTTGAAACACCAGAGTTTACACCAAAGTTTGCTGGTGGCGGACGAGAGGTCGATGAGAGCATTTGGGGACGCTTGTTCTATCGTGGACTGAGAGACGCGGATAAAGCTTTGGACTATGATGAAGCTGTTGTGAGATCTGCTTTGACGTGGTTGGATTGTCCACCTACGGATAGGCCATGGGTTCTGTTTATGCCTCTCATCTTTCCGCACTGTCCGTTCCAAGTTGAGGAGCCGTACTTTTCGATGTATGATCGCTCTAAAGTCTCAAATGTTGAGGCGACGGTTGAAAAGAAGACGGGATATGAGCCTCGGTATATGAAGTCCATTCGGGAGAAGTATGGTACCCATCGCGCAACGGATGAGATTTGGAGGGAGATCAAGGCGACCTATTATGGTATGATCACACGACTTGACGATCAGTTCGGTCGAGTTCTCACAAAGATTGATGAGCTTGGTATCTGGAAGGACACTGTCACCATGTTCTTCACTGATCATGGTGAGTATCTTGGTGATCATGGACTCATTGAGAAGTGGCCTTCAGGTCTTTCCGAGACTCTTGTACACGAGCCTCTCATCATTGGTGGCGCAGGACTTCCAGAGGGAAAGAGGATCGATGCCATGACGGAAATGGTGGACTTGGTACCGACGATGCTGGAGACATCTGGCATCGGAGAATCATTCTCTCACAATGGTCTGTCATGGATCCCTCTTCTATGTGGCGACGTCAAAACACACAAGCAGTACTCTTTCTCTGAAGGTGGCTTCCTTACATCCGAGGAGCCAATCCTCGAACAAGCGCCATATCCCTACGATCTCAAAGCCGGGCTTCAACATGAAGATACCACGCTGGTCGGCAAAGCGATTTCACTGCGCGATGAGAACTGGACTTATGTGTACAGACTGTACGAGCCCGCCGAGCTGTATCATCGACATAACGATCCCCATGAGCTTCATAACCTAGCCCAAGATCCTGCTTATAAAGAGCTGGCGGATAAGTATGAGAAGGCTACGTTGAAGTGGCTGCTGGAGGGCGCAGATGTTATGCCTTGGACGAAGGATCCGAGATTTCCGGAGGTTAAGTTGAAGAGTCCGAGGGAGCAGATGGAGGAGAGGCTGAAGTTGGTGAAGAGTGACTAGCTCCCAGACTCCTGAGATCAGAGTCGCAGTACCGTTTGGATGGTGACCGAGTATTACGTAGACCTTTACAAACAGACAAAGCTGGATCAGCAATGTGTACAGAAGGGCCAGTGATGGCTCGAGTAAACAGACGACAGAGATAAGTTCATATGTCAATTACAGAGATACTAGAAGCTAAAGAACAAATGAAAGTTGAATGACTGAACGTTACACGTGTGTACAAAGAGATACCCTGCGCCTAATCCATTACCCCTCAAATAGTGCTTACAGAACCTCACGAACGGGCAAGCTCCAGTTCTCAGGATGCTTCCACTTGGTCTCCATCTTCTCCCCATCCAACTTGAAAGCATCCCCGAAAGAGGCTGACTCGACTCTATGATGTCCACCAACCGAGCTCTGGGCATTTCGGAGAATCGACAGGTAAAACGACTCATCCTTATCATCCTCACCAGCCTTGCTTTGGTGGCTGTGATGAGCCCACTTCAGCCTCTTAGCCTGGTCCGTGACCAACTCGGCCAGATCATCGCGGCCGGAAATGGCATCGCTGTCCATGCTGCCGATTTGCTCGAGGAGATGAACGTGGATGTCTCGTGCAGCTTTGTGGTTGCCGCAAGTGTTGTGGAAGCTTGCGCGGAGAGTCTCACAGTCGACTGTGAGATGGTGAAGAGAGCCATAGACGTCGCGGAGGTTGTAGCAGATGCTCTCGATGAGAGACATGGCAGCTGATTGATGGCCGGCAGCGAACTTGACCTCACAGAGTCGACGACCAGTAGCGACGGTGGCAGCGCCGGACCAGTTACGACTCATGCGTGTATCCCAGAGATACTGAAGAATGCGTTCAAGCATGGAGAAGTTCTTTCTCTCACCGAGAAGACGAATGATGACGTTCAATTGGTCAAAAGGAATGGTGCCAAAGTCAATGTCCAGACGACCGAC
The DNA here is from genome assembly GCA_013186905.1 of Fusarium udum. NCBI lineage: Eukaryota > Fungi > Ascomycota > Sordariomycetes > Hypocreales > Nectriaceae > Fusarium > Fusarium udum. The sequence goes on from JAAQPG010000552.1 coordinate 44,621, forward strand.
CTTGAGAACCTCGACGAGAATCTCTGATGAGATTTGCTGGAGCTCAATGATGATATGATCGTGGTCATGGGCATGACGACGCGAGAACGACTCTGAGATCTTGAAGGCAAGCTTGACAACATGAGAGTGCTTCGTCTTGGTGAGTTGTCGGAAGTAGACCTGCGACCACTTCAACAGCTGGAGCGAAACCTTGTAGTCCTTAGCCTTGTAGACCTGGAGACCAACTTCAACCAAGCGCTCAAGGATGTCAATATGCACAACCTTCTTGTTGACATTGGAGAGAGTCAACTCGAAAAGCTGCCAGAGTAACTCAGAAGAGACAGATGTTGAGCAAAAACCCTTGAACATCTCCCACATATCTGTACGGAGCTTTCGCACCTCAGTCTGTCGACCCTTGAGTTCGAGGAAGGCGATGAGACGAGCACCAGCAGCGAGACGCATGTGTATAGGACGGCTGGAGGTTCTGACGGAGATGGACCATGCTTCGTAGAGACAGGTCTCGGTGTAGACGTCGCGGATGATGATGTCGAGCATGTTCTCGCTCTCGTAGCCGCAGAGGAGTTGCTCAAAGGCGTGGATGAAGATGAAACAGCGTCGATCAAGATGTGCAAGACGATCTTCGTGTCCGAAGCCACAGAACCCTTCAACCTTAGACTTCTCACCCATGAGGACCTCTTCCTTGAGAGTCTGGATGAACTTGATACCAAACTCGACTGAAGATAACTCACGGTACATCTTGGCCAAGCTGCGAGCGATGTCAAAGAGGACAATCTCATTGCGCTCTTCGATGAGGAGGCCGACGATGTACTCCTCGATGACCTTGATGGCAACGCTGATGCTCTCGCGACGCTTCTGCTTGCGATGGTAGTCGACGATGCGGGTGAGTGCTACCAAGACCTTCTCGTGGGAGTAGGAGAGTTCCCATTTGAGAGAGACGAAGGAGTCAATGAGGAGGGTTTCGGCGCGGTGACCGAGATCGCAGTGGGACTCGAAGAGGACCGAGAGGCGATACTTGGCAATCTCGAGGAGAGCGATGATAGAGTCACCCTCTTCGCAACAGTGAATGTCGAACTGGCAAAGCTCTCCGTAGATAGAAACAGCTTCAACGTATCGAACTGTGTCAATCTCGAGGATCTTGGCGAACTCAATGCTCGCGCGAATGTAGTACGCATGCGTAGCACCAAAGTCAGCAAGAATAACAGCCCTAAAGCTCTCAGCCAGATGAAGACGCTCAGTGTGCTGCTCATGAACACCGAGAATGATAAGGTACTCCTGATACACCTCGAACCACTGCTCAGAGCTAATGATCTCATGGTCATGACGATGCTTCTCAATTGAATTCCACAAGAAGCGGAACCAAGTGAGAGTCTCGGCGTGTTCGCTGTGCGACTTGTGAAGGGAGAGGCAGACTTTCATGAGGATGGAGATGTAGGCTGGGGGACAAGAGTCAAGGCCAAAGTCGCCAAAGCCACGGAGGATGATGAGGAGTGAATCAACGGATCCATGACACTCGAGCCAGTGGTTGAGATGACACATGTGGAACTCTGCCTTGAGCTGGGTGAGTCTGACGATGATGACTTCGAAGCGAGACTCAAATTGTGCGACAATGGTCTTCTCACTTCCAGAGCGATGCGTACCGAAAGAGGCAGTGATGTCAACAACAATGTCAACGATCATAGCAAGGGAAGACTGGAAGATGGAAGAAACTCTGTGCGAAGCATGGCTCGCCTCTAACTTGTCAACCATCTTGACAACCGTCCCCATCGCATCATCAAGAACAGTAAAGAACCGCTCAACAGCAAGCCCGTACTTGCCTGAAAAGCTTAGAAGTGTCTTACACGACGAGAGAACAAGCGCAGAGCTATCATATGTCGATACCTCAATCATCTTGATCGCCGTCATGATCTTGTCAAACTTCTTGGCAAAAGCTTCAGCTTTTTTGAGGGTCTTATCGAGACGACTTCCCTTCTCGGGCATATAACGTAATCTCTCGTTCGTTACCATCGCGAGAAACTCTTTAGAAGTAACGGAGCGACCAAAGTCGAGAGGCTTACCGCACACACGGGCGTATCGATCAATAGCCCTCTGCATATGCGAGTCAAGCTCGAATGAGAACCCGTCGTAGTCTACTCCATGTTTCCAAATAGCTTGCGTGTCGTATAACTCGCTTGCATAAGAGGAAGAAGAGAAAGAATAGTCTCGCTTGGAAATTATACTCATAGCCTGTGAAGCATGACGTGTCGTAGCGCTGGAGAAGTCGCGGTGTGAGAGAACAGTCGTAGTACCGGTGCCATACTCAAAGACTGAAGAGCGAGCGGGCGCGGCAATACTTTCGGTGTCGTGGTGGTGGATTATACTCTCGGCGGGCTCGTCGTCTGAAGACACGGAGCCAGAGCGGATAGGACGTGTTTGAACGGTGGTGAGCCAGTTGGACTTGACGTTTGAGGGAGCGGACTCCAGCTGGTGGACTAGAGAGTGTTAGTGAAGAAAGGGGGATAAGGGAGGGAGATGTACGTTTGGCTTGGCTGAGCATTGTTTCTGTTTCGCGGTTGAAGAAGATGTCTGCGAACATGAGAACTGCCTTCGAGGTTGACATTGAGGCGAGGACCATGGTGGAAGATATAGCTAGTGATGCAGGGTTTATCTGTCTTCACGCTCCAGGCCTTGCTGAGGCAAGGTGGTCCTGATGAACTAGTGGTTTGAGGAGAGCTGGACAGTGAGACAATCCGAAGCCCCGAATGTGACGTCCTGGACTTCATTTCCACAATATCAGCCATATCACCTCGATATCTTACTTCGAATGGCACATCACGCTTCATCACATGAACTAGCTATCCCTGAAATTGGTTTGAGCCGAGACCCTTATTTTCAGCTGTCGCTTGGGTAAGCCACAGCGCGATAGAACGGGGACTAGTGGATCTAGATCTGGGCCATGTTTCAATATGTGATTCAACGCCACGCTGAAGGTCAGTTCGCCACGAGGGAGATAAGGTATGTGGCTAAATTGGAGAGACGCGCCGTGCCGTGGTTGATCATGGGGACTTTGGCCGCTCGTACCTTAGATTGATCTGTTCTGGTGCTGATCCGCTGGGATGGTTTCAGAAGAGGGGATGGCAGATCGGCCAATTAAACTTCAATAGAGGCTTGGAATCAACGGCGATAAATAAACTCGACAGAGCCATGAATTAGCCTTCTCAATTGCACTGTTGGGTCTCTGAATTGAATTCTTGTTAATCGCGTCTTAACTCCCTGACTTGGGCTGGCACGCGTTCAGCCAGCCGGGGTAGCAGTTCAGCTCCAGCCATATCAGCCACATTAGGCGAATCGGGATGACTGTCATTAATGTCTCCAAGACATGCATATCTAGCTCCAAGGATAAGCCAATAACAGGGCCTAAAAATCTCATTTAATTTACGGAGTATTGGCCTGATGAATATTCGGGGCCTCGACTTGGTTATGGTGGCGAAATCGCTGAACAGATCGACCATAGATGGCCAAAGATTGCCTAATATGTCACTCAACTTGGCCCTCGATAGTCTGAAACAAGTGAACGGCCGAGAAGGGAGGGCTTCGGGCCGTCCGGTCTTCGAGATATGTCCTCTATTGCCCTGTATGCGCTGAGATAATTCCCTCTCTAGGTCTTCAGCCGCAAGCCACAATATCCCCTACGCATGCTTCAAATAATAAGTAGTCCCTCAGCAACGCCACTTCTCGGAGAAGCCCTCTGAAACCAGTTATCACAACGATTCCAAACGCATAAGCCACATATAAAATCAACGTCTTGAATGGTGCTAGGTTCTTGGATCTGATTATCGAGAACGCTCTGTCATAAGGAGTTTGACAATGTAAAATCAGCCAAGTTAGTCTTAGGCATGCTGAATACTTGAGGTTTTCCCGTATGTTTCTTCAGTAGATGGCTCGTCGACACCTGCCCTCTCATCCGAGTCATTCGCTCGACTTACTGACCTCCCACTTCTCCTGAGGGTCTCGCAAGGCTCTGATAAGGATGTAGTCGTAGAACCGACTGTATGTCTCCTCCCAGCTCTCAGCGTAGTTCATGACGAAGCCAGCTACTTGGCCAGGTGACAAAAGTCCCATGACCCCATATATGCTGTCCCTTGGGTCAGTGAATTTCCTAAACCTCATTGAGTACACAACATCGAGAATGTCGAGTTCCTTGGTACGGCCAGCTTGCTTATACATGTGAGCAACCGATTGTTCCAAGAGCTCACGTATCGGTCGCATGTCGACCTGGTCTCCGATATTGCTTCGCCAGTGCGGGGATACTTCCAAGAATTTCACTCGAGCCAAGAATAGCTCCGCGTTTCCCTGTCTATTCCATTGTATAAAATGAGCCCCGACATGCAACTTGACCTCCCGTGCCACCGCTGCTTCCTGGACTACCCAGATGCGCTCAAAGTAAACCCGATCTAGGATATCCCGGAGGCCAAGGTTGATTGCTTTCGAGCCGATCGACCAAGGGAAATTATCGAAGGGCAAGTCTCCAGCAAGGAACGACATGACCTTCATTCCTATGGTGGAGGATGGGGTGCTATCACCTAACCAGCAATGCACCATCTTTGCAGAAGAGTAGATACGAGTCATCATCATGACCTGTTCTACTTTCTCCAAATCATCTTCTTGGTCGATACAAATAGCATCTACCCATAGCTTCTGGACTGATGAATTTGAGCGCAAGTGTCGTAAAGCTTTGTCCAAGTTCTTAGTGATGCGGAAGTAATTCCCATTGACGTACATAGTCCGTGGTTCATCGGGAGCGCCCCAAACGTATGACAAAGCTATGTAGGGATTCTTTTCTGGATCGAGTTCAACTTCCTGAAGACTTCCAAACAAAGGGTCATCGTAAGAGCCTGGTTCAACAAGAAGAACCCTGACATAGCCGGCCGGCAACGGTTTATACTCTAGTAACTGCCCAAGTGTTACGTCAGAATTCCTATTTGAAGATGTAGAGAAAAGTTACCCGCTCGGTAGTCGTAGTCTGCTCAGTAGTTGTAGTCTGCTCGGCGACAATGAGCTTACTTTGAGTAGCTCGAAACCAGAAACCGATCGTGATGCGCCATCCAGACCATCTTGAAGGTAAGAACCAAAGGTGAAATGTGGTGTAACGCGTCCAGATCCGAGAAAAGAATGAGATGTATTGTTCTGGCATTGAAAAGATCACTGCGGAATGGGAAGTCGTCACAAGTCTAGATCAGATTCAAGGGCTCACTTTGTTGTGGACGTTGTAGCATGCCAGGGCTACTCAACCTCAATTATTTCTTTTCTTAACATCATCCTTAGGCTGACATATTGGGTGATAACTGCCCAACTCATATTACCCCGCTCTGCATGGTGCTCAATGAGGCAAAGGGATGGGTTGTCATGGAATCGAGGCTCGGGTAGTGTCGGCACATCAGCAAGGAAAGCATATCCTCATGTTTGGAACCTCTAACTAGACAGTAAAGAGAGAGTGGGGGGGTCCAAATTACTAATAATAGTTGCTAGGTGGGTGCCGTTATCATTCTGCAGCATATTTAAGCACAGGACTCGTCTTGTCTTATTCTTTCTGCCAATATTCCAAAGATCTTTGTTCTGTCGCTTACAGCAAATGGTCTGTGGTTGGTTCATTTAAGCGCAACTGGAGTTCGGGCACTTGAAGTGTAGGGATTGTAATGTCGGTCGAAGTCTACGCATTGTGCGACATCGAGTCGCCTGCCACATTCTCGAGGCACCGTTACTTAAACATGTCTGTCGCCAGTCCCTTCAGTCCAAAGTTCTTTCGCTAGATTCTGTATGGGAATATAGTGGCAGCAAGATCAGAGTTCTGTGTTGATATTTAGATGAATATCTCTGAGGACTAACGAAACTGTCGAAAAACATTATCGTAGTTCTTTACAGTGATTCAGTCGCTTCCAAAGAACCTGCCGTGTCCATGAGCCATATATCTAAATCAAAGTCTTGAATGCTGCTAGGATCTTGGATCTGATTATCGAGAAGGCTCTGCGGAAACTGTTAATATGCATGATGTGCGGAATATGACCTTCAAGACCCACCCAGTCGATGCTGTCTAGCATCTCGAAGTTGTTCATTATATAGTCGGGTGTCTCTGTATCTGTTGCAGGAGCTGACCAGCCCAGACCAGTTGTTGAAGCTGATGCGTTGATGAAGTCGTTGACGCGCTTGATTGTCGAGTCTAGAGCGTGAGAAACTATTCGTCCCTCCGACGTCTCTGACGAACTGGACCATATTCGGTGCGCCTTTTCGATAATCTTCAAGTTCTTGCGAAGTTCTTCTTCCTCCGTATTAGTTCCCGTTCTAATACTATTTCGTATAGCAACGGTGAGATCCAAGCAGATAACCATAGCAGCCAGGGTAAAATCACTCAGTGTCAGCGACGTGATCATCCACTTCTTGTCATGCAGCAAACCACCTGGCAAAGTAAGCTGGTTTATCTCAGCCTGTCTCTCAAGTAACCTTTCCGCTGCTTCGAGGGATGCCTTCCTTGAGAACGCAAACCTGCTGTCTTGTCGATCCGTCAAGTATTGTCGATGAAGAACGATAATACTCTTGAGGTATAGTAGCTCTATGGTAGTTCTGCTCATTATGACACTGATCTCGTCAACGATGAAGCTAGTGAGAGGCTTGTACTTGAAGTTATCGGGTATCTTGTCATAGGCTGCCCTGACTTCGGCGTCTAGTGAGATTGTCTCTCCGTAGGACAGTGGAGTAACGTATCGAGTATGCTTAACCACCTTCTTGAACATGCCCATCACAGAAGCTTTGACGATAGAATATGAGATAGTCGTAGTCTCAGAAAGAGGCCTAGGGGGAGGCAATTCCGCGATATCAGGATAAAAATCGGATTGCTTCAGGTTCCTCGGTAACTCCGTATCGCAGAAGTCTGATGGTATCATGCTTGGCAAGCCCATCTGGAATGACATGAGAGAATCAAGCTGATACAAACAGACCCAGACTCGTCTCCTCATCTCTCCTTCAAACGGAGAGATTCTAGAGCCTGGTACTTTTGTTGAATCTCGATGATAACCCTTGCATATCGCAAGTTGCACTACCCTACCCATGAGGAACCAGAGGTTAGTGTCAGAGACTTTGGCACGCAGCCAGCATCCGACGAGAAGAAGAAGAAATGCTTCAACGGCATGTTCATTGGCTGCGGTGTAGTTACTGAGGAGCAAACATTCTTGGGTCTTTTTGGAAAGAGCTTTGCTGGACGGGATGGGGAATTGGGAGGAGCGTGCCATGCCTGAGATTTCATAGACGCCTGCTGATAGACTGAGAAGAGCTAGGAGTAGTGCTATCCACACTGGTGATGTTTCTGATGGCGATTCCCAGAATGATTCGTACTGAGGCAGTGTTAGCTAGATTCCAAATTCGAATATGAATACTAACCTCTTGTTGGAACTTTGTCGGATAGAGAATGGCTATCGTAACACGGTAAGCTTCAGCCACGTAGCGCATCGATCGTTAGACTGGCTTACGCATCATAGTGTAGTGTGACAGAAAAAACACAGATACGAGTGTATCACAGACCTGTCGCGGCGGCAAGGCTGATAGGATATGCTCAATTGTCACGCCATCAGGCGATCCCATATCGAAGTTGGCCTCATTCGTGGAGACGTCATTGTTCAAGGTGGCCGAGCTGAGAGTAGAGGTCTGGGGACTCTCAGCGGGTAACTCGTCGCGAATGGCTCTGATATTATCAAGCATGGAGGACCAGTGACTTGAGTCAACCTGGTTCACAAGGCCGCTCGAGACAGTGTCACTGCTACTGGCGGCAGTCTCTGATCTGGGGATCCTGGGAAGCTGAGTGTTGTCGATGCCTGATATCCCATGCTGCTTCTGAGCTGTGTTCTCATCGGTATAGGTAGGGGTTGATCTCTGTGCTTTTTGAGCCGCCGTGGCGATCAGACTCTCCAGGTTCTTGAGCCGATCAGCAACAGATTCATTCCTATCACCGCGCTTGTCCTGCCTATCAGCATTGGAAGCATAATGGCACAGCGATTGATTGCTTCTCTTAATACAAGTGTCACAAGGAAGACTTCTGTTGCATTTCAACCTACCAAAGTCAGCGTCATCATCTGAACCTCTTAGCTTGGGGACTCACTTTCGTGCGCGACAAGGTTCACAGGACTTGGGCGGTCGGTTCCGCTTCTCGACTTTAGCTGGATATCATCAGCGTCTGTACTTGAGCCGTCGAGGAACTTCCTACTTGCTCCAATCATGATTTGTGCCGCTTGCTGAGGAATGTGCTGTTGGGTGAAGGGAGATAAGCGATGATGACGGAGATCGGGGACGGGGCGGATTTAATAACCCCGCAGCCTTGTGATTGGGCGCTTGTGTACGCGGAGATATTAAACCCGTCTCGGCCATGGCATTGTCGCAAGACATGTACGATATATAAGAACGACGATGGCCATTCAACATTCTCCCGTATCATCACCCATCAGTCACATAAATACACTATACCAAAGAGCTTAATATTATCTTGTTCCCCTTTCACATTCACTACAACCATGTCGATCGCCTCAAGTCTCTACGGTATCACTGGTACCATCTACTCCAACCTCTTTATCAGCCTCCCATATCCCGAAACAAAAGAGGACTTGTCCGACAAAATCATGATCGTCACTGGTTCTAATACTGGTCTTGGCTTCGAAGCTACCCAACATCTTCTGCGCCTTGGAGTAGGTAAACTCATCATGGCTGTTCGCAGCCTTGACAAAGGTGAAGCAGCACGAAAGGAGTTGCTCCAGTTGACGAAGAGAGCTCCAGAGTCTATCGAAGTTTGGCATCTTGATATGGCGAGCTACGAATCCGTCAAGACATTCTCTGCTCGGGCTATTGCTGAGTTGCCTACCATTGACGTTGTCTTGGCCAATGCAGGTCTCGCAACTTCTTTCAAGTTCTCGTCGGCTGAGGATAACGAGAGAACAATTACAGTCAACGTCATCTCAACTTTTCTCCTCTTCTTTCTTCTCCTTCCCAAACTTCAGAAATCTTCATACCCCGGCAAATTCGTCATTCCAAACTCGGCAACACATTACTGGGCTCCCATCAAAGAGTTGGTACCTGATGAGAAAGCGGGAAAGATCTTCTCACGCCTCAACGACCCCGAAAACTCCATCATGGAATCACGTTACTACGTCAGCAAGCTCATCGTTCTCTACATCACTCGTGAGATCGCATCTCGCCTCAAGGCCTCCGAGAAGTCAAAAGTGATCATCAACGCGCCAAATCCAAGCTACTGCAAATCTGGTCTTATGAGAGAGAAGCAAGACGTTGCACCGCCTGACTTTCTGGCTCGGTCAACAGAAATGGGAAGTCGTGCCCTTGTCACTGGAGTTTTGGCTGGTCAAGAAAGCAACGGGCAGTACATGAATAACTGTCAAGTTCGCGAGTAAGTTGCTTTTCATCCCGGGACAACATTCACGAAGCTAATAATGGTGTAGTCCCGCTTGTCATGTCACGAACAAGACCGGTGCAAAGATCCAGACTGCGCTATACAACGGACTGGTAGAGAAGCTGGAAACTATCGCCCCAGGAGTTTCCAAGAATATCTAGAGTTCTGCGGGTTGTCTAATAGTGATTCTTTCAACTTAGTTTGCTTTTAAGGTTATCTAATGTAATAATATGTCTTGAGCTTGTTGTCAGTTATGTAAGTTAATAGAATACAACCTTAATATCTGTTGTTTATTACACTATGTTGACTTATTTATTTTAATTCTTTATGTAGAAGCAACATACGGAATAAAAATTCATAAGTACTTACCTAGTATTTATTACCTAGGGCTAAAGCCTCTTCAAACTCTTAAGCTTATCATAGACGCGGTACTAATCAGAGCATTGTGTAATAGCCAGATACCTTGCCTCCGTGTCCCAGGCCCCAATGGACCGGCTTTGGGTCTTTCTGGCCCAATCCTTGATTCTCTCTTGAACCACTTCACAATTGATTAGCGACATCGAGCGGCTGAAATAGGCAGAGGAATCTGATGCTAGCATTAAATTGGTATTATTGTTAAAATATGTTAAAATAGCAATATGAAAGTAAAGGTCTATAAGGTACAAAAGCCCAGGGTTCTATCTATAGTAACTTTCAAGCAGCTAAAGCTTCTAAACTTTGCGCCTCACACATCTTCTTGTAGAGTCCACCCTGAGCAATCAAGTCCGCGTGAGAGCCTGCCTCTGCAATGCGACCATGATGAAATACAAATATGCAATCAGCATGGAAGATCGTAGACAGTCGATGAGCCACAGCTATAGTGATCCTGTTCCCGGATGTCGCAGCCTCCATTAAAGCAGCCTGAACCACTTTTTCAGACTCTGTATCTAAAGCGCTGGTAGCTTCATCGAGAAGGATGACATTGGGGTTCCGAATCAATGCCCTGGCGATAGCAATGCGTTGTCTTTGACCGCCAGACAGTTGACTCCCGCCTGTACCGCAAGGAGTGCCTAAGCCGTCTGGTAGGGAACTAACAAAGTCCCACGCGTTGGCAGCCCGACAAGCAGCCTCGACCATCTTATCACTCACTCTGTCCTCAGCCAAGTCGCCATGTGCTTGGTCAACGCCCATGATAATGTTCTGGCGAATGCTGGTTGGGAAGAGCGTTGGTTCCTGCTGAACAAGGGACACATTTGCACGATACAATCGAGGGTTGAGATCGGCTAATGAGGATGTACCATCGATCGTAAGTCTGCCGGTTGTAGGATCGTAAAATCGTTCGAGGAGCGAGATCATTGTACTTTTACCGCATCCTGATGAAAGGAAAGGTCAGATTGACGTTACTTGATCATACTAGAAGGGACTTACCTGATGCGCCGACAAATGCCACGAATTGACCGGGTTCGATCTGTGAGAGCCATTAGACTTACGGACGGGAGACCAGATATAGAAAGCTCACCTTCAGAGACAAGCCCTTCAACACACGGTTGTTCGGAGCAAGAGGGTATGAAAACTCGAGGTCCTTTAGGTCGTAGGACTTGCAACCATCAGCGGGGGCGTTGTCGATGTTGTGAGTTGTCTCTTGGATAGTAGGTTCGAGATCGCGAAGCCAGAAGAAATAGTTGGCAGCTGAGTTAGCCTTGGTGAAACCTTTTACCACGATTAGCTCTGGCGGCCTGACTTAAACTGAAAAGGCGTGCGTTGTCGCATGAGGAGCCAACCCATGCAGCTAGATAGGGTATAGAGGTAGTCTGGAGACTTACTGCTTGCAAAACTAAACATCTGGCCTGCTCCTTGGCCAGAGAAGTATACCCCCATAAAAGAGACGAAGAACTGATAAAAGGTGATCTGGTTCTCAGAAACTAACTTGGAACCGTACCAATAATCCCAAGGCTAGGATGAGGTATTCGACTGACTGTGTCAGTGAGAACCAGATCATGATCTGGAACAGGGAGCTTCTGGATCGATTAATAGCTGTATCAAGCTCATGAGTATACCGCTGGAGCACGTTCTTTTCGATAACAAGAGATGAGACTGTTCTTATCGCAGTAACTGTCTCGGAAGCAAGAGAAGCAATTTTTGAGAAGTTTGCATCCATGTCGGCATCCATCTTGGTCTCGAGACGTATCCTAGCATAGCCTCCTATAAGCATTGGAGGGATCCCGGCGCACACGCCAACAAGTCCGAGCTTCCAGGAGAAGGCGATCGACAGTATACCACAGACAAAGACTGACACCAGTGCCATTGTGATAATAGCAATCGTGAACCCCATGAGCTCAAAGATTGCCTGGGCGTATGAGTCGATTCTGCTGGTCAGGGCACCAACTGTATTCTCGGGACGATCGAAAAAGGCAAGGTCTTGGCGGATTATAGAGGAAAACAGATCTTATCGGATGCGTTGAGCAAAAGTCTAGATGCGAAATTAGAACCATACTTGGAGGGGTGCGGTGGTGCGGGGGAGTGTACCTGCGAAACGACATTGGTGGCCCAGCCCAGAATGCCGTAGACGACGATCAAGCCAAGTGCCATAACGAAGAACATGAGCGCCAGGAAGTTGCCTTGCTTCTGCATGTCATCTGCCTTGAGAACATCCATCACCCGTCCCAGAAGAATCGTCTGGCCAGGGTAGACGCCAGCTAAACACAGGTCAGGGGCTATCTTTTCACAAGCGAGGCCGAAGCACTTACCACCAACGATACATGTGGCTGCCACAAGAAGAGCCCACGGTCGTATCTCAGGAACTAAACCGACAAGCTTGAGGACGGTCCTGAAGATGCCTGTACCTTTGTGTAGGTCATAGTTCTGGAGATCGACGCTGCCAGGGAATTTGTCAGTCCCGCTTTGTCGTTTCTGTAAGGAATGCGTAGGTGCAAGAACTACATCCTCATCAGCTGTCTCAGAGCACGTGTCGGATGTGTCATCGCTGCTGGTAGTTGAAAGGTCCTGTGCTTGTACCAACTTGGCATAGGTACCCCCACGAGCGACCAGATCACTATGGCGGCCCTGCTCAATGATGGAACCTCGGTCCATAACAACAATGTTATCGGCATTCTGAATCGTCTTAAGCTTGTGAGCTATAACAATAGTGGTACGGTCTTTAGAAGCTGCATCGAGTGCCTTCTGAACAGCGCTCTCGGCATAGGGGTCTAGGGCACTGGTAGCTTCGTCAAGAAGAAGAACCTTTGGTTCGGATATGAGACTGCGAGCAATAGCAATTCTTTGCTTCTGGCCGCCTGACAATAGACTGCCTCTCTCACCGACGCAGGTGTGATACCCTTGGGGGAGTGCTTGGATGAAACCATCAGCAAAGGCGGTTTGAGCAGCGGCCTGTACCCTGCGGAGTTTCTTTTCTGGACAATCGTGTTCCCAGGCGGTACCTATCAAGCCAGTGCAGATATTCTCGTAGATCGTGCCATTAAACAGGACAGGCTCTTGTTAGACAAGGCGTAAATTCGTTCGCAGCCATTGCAAGTTGAGGTCCTCAAGACGTTTACCATCTAGCTCAATGGAGCCAGACGTCGGCATGTACCACCTCTCCAAGAGACCGATGATAGTACTTTTACCAGATCCGCTGGGGCCCTGAAAAAATTGTAAGAAAGGTAAGGAATGGACTGAAGAGGTGCTTACTACTAGCGCCGTAACCTTCCCAGCCGGGATTGAGAGTGAGTATCCATTGAGAACGCGGGTGTCAGGGCGGGAAGGGTAGCTAAAAGCAACATCCTTGAGTTCCAAGGACCCCTTCGTAGAGGTTGGCATTTCTCCAGAGTCGTCGAAGGGATCGATGCGTGACTCTCGATCGATCAGCTGGAACAATTCTCCTGCCGCTGTTGCAGCACGGCTGAACGTAACCATATGCGGCGCGATAGAATTGAGGGTCGAAGCTGCCAAGATGACGGAGAACAATACCCTAGCAAGAGCAGGTTAGATTTGAGTGACAGCTGAAGCATCCACTAAGCAAAGCATGGTGTTTGATACCATGAACTTAGAGTCTGAAGGAGAAGGGGTGTCTTACGTGAAGATGGTACCTATCTTTGACACTTCCCCACGAGCGAGCATGCTGATACCCTGCCAGAATGCAAGACTCATTCCAGCAAAAATGACAAAATACTCACCTCCAAACATGAAACTATAGAGCACGTTCTTCTTATCTCCAAGTACTCGCGCCTCATGAAGGATGTTGGAATATCCCTCTGACATTCTTGGGGCGAGCCCAGAAGCCTTGATCGTCCGGATACTGGCAAGCACAGTTTCGACAAATGAACCGGCCTGTCCATAGAGCTTCAGAATCTTTGTCTCAATGGCGGCATCTAAGCCACCAACAATCCCCACGATGATGAGGAGCGCGGGAACAATAGACATCAGTATAAGCGTGAGCTTCCACTGGCTGATAAAGGCGATTACAAAGCAAGCAAAGAAGGTTACGATAGCTTAGAAGACTTGGCCCAGCTTCTCTGATATACCAGACTGGATCAGTTTGCCGTTCGTAGTCGCCTGCATAGAAATCGAGACACTAGCGCCCTGATCGAAATAGCCCACTTCCTGTCCAAGAGCCGATTTCAGGTATTCGTATCGCAGGTTCCGGGTGATTCTGAGGGCCGTGTACGTAAGGAGCGACGAGTAGACATAAGTGCAGACGAATCTCGCGACGGCGATGTAAACAAAGTAAAGCCTTGATGTGTTAGCCGTGGAAGTTGGTGGAGTGCAGTGGACCTACGCAGACTTGGAGACTTGCGACATGAAGCCATCAGAGGCAGACCCAGAGGTAGTGAAATCGGTCATTATGGAAATGAAGTCTCCGATGATGAGGTTCACCATGGCAAAGGCAACGCCAGAGCCTATTGCTGCGAGGATTCCGATGGATCCAAGGAGGTAATCGACTGGGCGGCCATAGTGAGCGATGCGCTGGCTACGTTAGAATCAGCGAGGGCGCGAGAGAATAGACAGTCTTGCAATGAAATCTTTGAAACTTGATCTCGTTTCTTGGGACGAATTGGCAGCTGGAGGAGACTTTCGCTGCGGCACAGGGCCAAGCTCGATGGCCTCTTTTTCCACCATCATAGAGGATATGATTCTTGAGAGGAAAAGAAGGATCTGTACGAGCCAATTGTATATGAATAAGGAAGTAAAGAAAGTGATGTCGGTGCGATTTGAAGAATTATCAAATGAGGGAAAGAATGTAATGAGTGAACTTTGGTCAATTTTCCTTCACATTAATTAAATACGACAAGAAAACTGTCGGGGTGAACTCAACATATACGATGTTACCAATGAGCAAAAAGAGAACCCCTAATCTATCTCAATGGTCATACCAATCACGTTCGGTCCAAGAACGATATCTCAACCCGAGCTTCTTCTTGGCCATAACGGATTGTAGTGCATGATGCTCGCGCCTCGGGGGCACCGAGGGACCGAAGGTGGATAAAATCATTATGTCATTGGGTTTTTGCTCCGCTTGCTAAATAACCAAACTCCGCTAATAAATAACTAACCTCGGGGCCAAACTCGCACCGATGTCCCGAACTCTCACAACGACATATTCATCGAAAGGGGGGAAATGATGCAACAAAACGCCCCGAGTAGCGATCCAGGCGACGATGCACGCTCTGATACCCCTACCAAGACACTCCATCCTCTATCGGTAAGGCCCTGTTCTGGCGTGAGGCCACTTGACTGACACCTCTACAGTGTGATCAATGTCGCCAGCGCAAGGTGGTATCCTACTAAGCCCATATACTCACTCCGATGCTGACCCCTCTGTGACAGGTGCGCTGCGATAGAGGTATCCCCTGTGGGCCCTGCTCGCGAAGACGAGAGCAATGCGTGTATCCTACATCAGCCAAACCTCGAGCCAAACGACAGCGTGCACTTGTGTCTGATGGATAGTCTGTACCTCCTCTCCTTCAGTGCATCAGATGCAGAAACTTACATCACAAAGCGAGTCCAAAATCGACCATCTTTCCGAAAAGCTCGACACGGTTCTTGCATCCATTGAGAATCTCGAGTCTTCTCTTGGCCAAATAGACGCTAGTGCCCGAACGAACCTTGCAGAAAGTACGCCCCTGTCATTGGCAGGCTCAGCTCTGTTCCACAAGACACCCGTTGAGGATCATTCCGGCTCGGAGCTGCACAGAGACGCTGTCCTGGCTACGCAAGCTGCATTTGCCACCAAGTTTGCGCAGAAGGCTGTTGATAGTAGCCATCTGCTACAGGTCTCACCAGATGTCAGGCCGTGCTTGGACGCGTTGAGGGATGAGCTCAAAGAAAGTGGGCCTGGCCATGGGAGTCCGAAGCCGCCTGGGACCCATGGATTCTCGGCCGATGCGAGTCAGCACCACTTCACACTACCTCCCATTCAACTAGCTATGGCGGCCATTCATAAGCTCAAAGGCAGGTCCCCATTCCATATAGAAATCTTTTATTGCAGTTAAAACTGACTACGGTCGTAGAGTCGTCTCGTCTTAGATTCTGCTGGTGCATGGAGATAG
The DNA here is from genome assembly GCA_013186905.1 of Fusarium udum. Classification (NCBI taxonomy): domain Eukaryota; kingdom Fungi; phylum Ascomycota; class Sordariomycetes; order Hypocreales; family Nectriaceae; genus Fusarium; species Fusarium udum. The sequence continues at coordinate 60,563 of JAAQPG010000552.1, forward strand.
ATGTCGGCCAGTTTGTCGATTACTTCTTCACCGTGTACTCTGGAACTCCGTCGCTGGCTGACCTCATCATTGTCCATTGCGGTCTGCACAACCTCCTTGTACCGTATGGAAAGCAGCAAAAGGACAAGACCTCGCAAGAAGATATCAAGTCTCAAGCCTAACTATGCCAGCAGAACCTGGAGTCAATTTTAGCCAATCTGCCGTTTAGTATCCCTTCGACATATGACTTTGCCCTCGCTCTTCTTATGACTGTATAGCTTCACAACCATAGGCACGCATTACGGAAGCTGACATTCGCATAGACCACTTATTTGGATTCTACCCCTGCTAGTTGACCCCCCAGCTGGCAAGCAAGCCTTTCATGTAGTAGCCCCTTCGATTCCAGGCTACGGGTTCAGCCAGTACTCTAAAAAGTCCGGACTCGGATTGGAGCAGCATGCGGCTTGTTGCTCTGCTAATGAAGACGCTCGGATATGAGAAATATGTTTGCCAGGTACGGAGAGAACCACATGAATTTTAATGGATGGGCATTCTAATAATGAATGTAACAGGGAGGCGACTGGGGATCATCGATCGTCAGGTACATGGCACTCAACCACGCCGACGCCGTGCAAGCAATCCACATCAACATGTTCCTTGCTCTACCCCCAGACTCCAAAAAAGCACCCGAGAAGTATGCTCGATATCAGAAGAATGAGTATACGGAGCAGGAACTCAAGAACCTAGAGCGGACTCACTGGTTTGCGACAGAAGAGGTAAGACTTGGCCCGACAATATCACCCTTCGGGTTCAGTGCAGCAAGCTAACGCAATGTCTTTAATTCTAGCGCGGATATCAACGCATCCAAGAGACGAAGCCCGTCACCTTGGGGTACGCCTTGCATGATTCTCCAGTCGGAATGCTTGCATGGTTTGTTGGAAAGCTCAAGGCCTGGACGGACGGATATCCCTGGACAAAGGAGGAGCTCATTCACTGGGCTTTCATTCATTACCAGGGTAGTCCCAGCGCGGTGATGCAGATTTATAAGGAGGCAGAGGCCGTCTTGAACAACAATCCGGACAGCATGTTAGGGAGGTACATCTCTCAGCCAGTGAGAGGATCTTTATTCCCAAAGGAGGTCAGTCGTCAAAATATCGTAACTAGGCTAAGCTTACTGACACATCTTTATAGCTTTGGTTGTATCCTCGGGATTGGCTATCTGAGACCTGTAACATACAGTTCGGGAGACAACATGAAAAGGGAGGGCATTTCATTGCTTGGGAAAGGCCCGAGACTCTTGCGAATGACGTGGCAGATTATTATAGCAAGTCTGGCCCCGTTTTTGGACAGTAGTCTTAGGAGACAAAATATATCCAATTTATTTCAAAAGTATCTTGCTGTTTCGTAGATATGTAAGTCGTTTTGGCACACGTATGTATCCAGTTATTCTCACCCTTAGCAATCTGGAGTAACTATCATTAACCGCTCTCTTAAAGAGAAGTATTAAAGACCCAGCACCTTCGACACTTTCCATGTTCACAATCCCGGCAGTCCTTTCTTTCAAGCTTTGAAGGCCCCGCCTCACAATTACAACATACCCATCGACTTTGCGACTCTGGAACCTTCTCAACATCCTCCAGGCCAGCCAATTTGATACACTTCTCGCACCTCTCATGACCGCGACAGCCCCAGCATTCATTGAATCTTCCCCGTTGAGGTCCGCCATTGCAAGCACAGCAGAACCACATCGGATAGTCGATATACTCTGGAAGATCCGAGAGTGTCACAACAGTGTGTCCTTTAGTTTGTGCATATCTCGGATCCTGCAAAAGATCAACAATGTCAGTCCGTCCTAGCCTCTTTGCCCAGAATGACGCGCTGCGCCCATCGCTATCAAGGAGGTTGATATCGGCGCCGCATTCGAGCAGCTGGCGAGCTATCTCAATATGGCCTCTGTAGCATGCTACATGCAAGGCACTGGATTTGTAACGACCACCCCGAGCGTCAACATCTACACCCTCTGACGTCAGTAGACTTTTAACGAGATCAGCAAGCCCGAAAGAAGAAGCGTAATACAGAGGCTCGCTCGCCGTGATAATATCCCTCGATGTATGGGGCATCAGGCACTGAACCCAAAAGCTAAAGTTTCCCCCGCCAGCTTTCTTGTGACTCAGACAAAACAACAATGCAGAGGTTTCTTGGCGCCCTTCGCGGTGAGATAGCCTTGAGTGAAGTGGCCAATATTGAGAGGCGTAGCGAAGAAGAGGATAGTCTTGAAACTTCTTCTTAAGCTCATCGTTGGTGTAACAGCCGTCTTGGAAATCCTTAAGAAGGAGATATGATAAGCACTTATTGGTGATATTGGCATGGATGCCGGGGATGTTGTAGCTGAACCATGCAATGTCGCCTTCACGCGTGTGACTGGAGGTGATGTACGCCCGAACCGACGAATGCGCCAACGTAATCACGCCTGTTGCTGCGTCAAAGTCCACAAGGCCTTGACATATCTCCAGTAATACCATGGGCTCAGGCAGTCTGTACTCGTCGTCGATACGTGCGTTATAATCGTCTAGAACTGCAGCTTCTGCCAGTTCTTGTATCGTGAGTGGTCGCAACGCTACAGAGAGGAAGAAAAGTGATTCTCTGGCGAGAAGTCTATCTGCTTCAGGGATGCTAAGCAGAATCTTTTCGTAGACTTCGTAAATATCCTTTGGGAGATTGTATAAGGCATCGAAAACCATCTTTGCTGTTCGGAGGCTGCTGAGGGTGTCGAGTTGACACTGGGCGTACCGAAACCTAAAAATGTCAGAGACATAAAAGGGTATAGGATAGATTCTCTCACATTCCTTTCGCGTTTCCAAGTACTTTCTCACGCAACTGCAGTTTCGTCTCGTTGCTGAGTCGCCTAAGCAGACGCTCCTGGCTTATCCTTGTGATGATGTAAAAGTCGATATCTCTATCAACATCTTCTGTGCCCATATCTACCTCGGTCAATTCTGGTGGTTTTTGCAGTTGCAGATCTTCCAGCCAGTGCGAACAGCTCGATATAGCTGTTACAAACAGACGCACATTGGGGTTGTCAGTAACAAGTTGCAGAAGAAACTCAAATACTTCCATGCACTTAAAACTCTCGTTAATGGCATCAACTGATATGTAGAATTTATCAAAATGTGATAAGTGTTCCGAGATTAGTTTGAGTATGGAACTCTCGCCCAAGACCTCTCCAGATTTGCGCAATTGGTCGATACCTTCTAGTACTTCGGGATGCTGTTCAGAGAGCTGATATAAGATGGACCCAAGGATATTGAGAGGCTGCTGCAACTCCCTATCGTCGAATGAACAGTAGAAGAACGCGAATCCGGTTTTTGGGTTTGCTTGCTGATATGACTTGAGTTGATCAACGACAGAAGCACTGGTATTTACTTCAGCGTTAGGAGGGGGAATTGATCGATCTGACTTACTGCAATGTCGTTTTTCCGGAACCGGCTACGTGTATATATGTTAGAAGGAATAAAAAGGTTAGCAAATTAAGGGTCGTCGACTTGCATTTGCCACGAAGCCAGAGAATCCTTGGGGATCCTGCACCACCGTCCCTCCAGACTTTGAAGTCGCCGTCCAAGAACCAGGAACCAGTTTCTGTCATCCTCTTTTGAATGGCTTTGGTGTGTAGATGGTTGGGACTGAACGGCTGTATCCATTCCCTGATCTTTTCCCTCTTTTCCTCTATTCAAAGCATAAGCGGTAGCAAGATGTAGAATGCTTGATTTCATACCTTTGTCTTTGAGTTTTCCCCTCTCTTGTCCTTCTCTAGCGATACCCAAAATTTGATGAGATTCAATCATCAAGACTTCCATTTGTGTCCTAGTGCAATCAGACACCAAATATCAGGTCTGAGCAATGAAAGCACTTACGAGTTCTCGGCCATCATCATCACAATAAACCACGTTTTCACACGTTCGAGATCCTGAATATCCGCTTTCACGTCGTCTTTCACCCATGGCCACAAAAACGCATTCACCCGACGAGACGAAGTCTGCTTCTTATTTAAATTTTCAACGAGACGACTCACAAGCTCCGACGTCGAAAACAAAGTCTCCCGAAATTCATTCGAGCGTTTTAAATCGGCTATATGTGGTTCCGCTGACGCGATGTCTAGTTTCTCAAGTTGTTCTAATACACCTTTGAGACCGAGAAGCTCTGTGTAGAGCTTGCGCATGTCACTCTGAGCATCGTGGACTGCTTTGCCGTAGTTATAGGCTCGTTGGATTAGATCTGAGATTTGGCCTACTAGGCCAATGATGGAAATGGGATCGACCATTGTTATGGGATGAGATAGAAGAAAAGCTTGGCATTCTTTCGTGATATATCATGGGACGGGGAGGTTGAGCGGGGTTGATGAGCTGACAGGCGGTCAGCTGAAGCAGAATATCAAGCCACAATGTTGGCATTTTGGAGTTTCAGGTCTAGCGGAGTGCTTTGTACATCGATTCTACACTGGAAGTCTCACGGCTGAGTGGGATTATCTATACCATCGGCATGTAGTCAATCAAAAGGTTGAATGAGAAATGTTGTATCTCGATTGTAGTAGGTAATATATTAGAAAATCTGTGTATATGCCCAAAGCATCCTAGGCACCGGGGTCTATATATATGTACAGTAAATGTCTGAAACGATGTGATCAGTTGTCTCCGTCAACATCGTAGGGAAACAACCATCCGTTCTCATCGTTATACTCATCCTTATGAGTGGTTCCATGCAAAACCTCATACCTCTCCATATCAAACTCATCATCGCCAGCCTCTCCATTAATAATCCTTCCAATTTTATGACCAATCTCACGACCCTCGGTATAGCCACCATGGACAAAACCAAAGAACTCAGTTGAACAAGCCTCGCCGGCAAACCAGAGGCGTTCCACGTTAGCACGTATATTTTGGTGCTTCTCGAGAGTCATGCCTACAGGCCAGTTGCTATATGATCCGTACGCCCAGCTAGACAGGTATGTTAGTCACAGACGGGTCAGGGTTTGTTGATTAACTTACGGTTCAGTGCTCCAGCGAGGGTAAGTAAATGCTGTAGGTTTGTGGACCTTCTTATCAGGGTACATGGACTGCAGAACCTCCACGACTTGCGCCTCAGTCTCCTCGTCTGTTTGTCTCTCGACTTGGTAGGCCTGTTCGCCGGTGACCGTCGCGAAGATGATGTTAGATCCCTCAAGGAAACCTTTGCCATTGAGCGGTTGAAATAGAGGGTAACGTCCACGCTCAATTGGATCGGCATAGAGCTGGTACTGGGCATCGGTATCCCAGAATGACTCATTGAATTGCATGAAGATCTTGGTGTATGTACCAATTGCAAATTGGTCAATAGCGCTCTGTTTCCAATGAGGCAACTTGGGTTTGAACTCAACAACATCCTTCTGCAATACACCAAGAGAAAAGGTACAGATAGCATAGCTAGCTTCAATGCAGCCACCATCCTTGGTTGTAACCTTGACACCCTTCTTGTTATACTCAATACCCTCAACGGTAGTCTTGAGGAGCAGCCGCGGGTCGTTCTCCTTGAGGAAAGTTTTAGCTTCCTGCTTAAGAAAATAGTTGTAACCGCGCTGGTCAATAACTAGGTTGCTGATATCGCTGAAATAACCAAAGGTAGCGTTATCTCCAGCGACGCCAAAAACAAGACCACTCTCATCGGGCGTCCAGGCAGCCTCAAAGTCCCATCCCCACCAATCTGCTGCCTGTGCATACATATCGTTCTTATCCGGTCTCCAGCCTCCAGTACGGAGACCAGCTCGAGCAGACAAGTCCTGCAGATTATCCAGCAAGATTTCACCGGACTCCCCCGACGCATTCTCAAAAGCTTCATCTAGCTCGGCGATTTTATCGGTCCAGTTCTTGGCGCCCTCGTGGTCAAACGTCTTGAGTGCATCGTAATCGGCATAAGTTGTTTTCAAACCGTGCTTCTGCGCCAGTTTCCAGATGGGGTTCTCTTGCGTCTCGAGCGATCCGATGCCCTCGACCCAATTGGCACCTAGCTCGATGGTGTATGGCTTGCCAGTTTTGGCATTTCGACCAAATTGCTGACTTCGCAGGCGACCTCCGATATAGTCATTATGCTCGACGATAAGGAAGTCGGTGATTTTGGCTTGGGTCAGGTTCTGGGCTGCGGCGATGCCAGCGACACCAGCTCCGAGAATTGCAACCTTGGTCTTTTTGCAGGTTCCTTTATCTCGAGGGGCTGCCTCGGTCGCGGTAAATAAAGCTGTAAGGACAGTCAGAAGCTGTGCTGGTGATTGCTTCATGTTGGCGGTTTTTAGTAACGAGAGTGTCCAGGATCAGCATTCTTGAGAGCTAGAAGGAGGGAGTTTGTTTTTATACGAATGCACCCTAAGAGTAATTAAACTATCGCTCGCTCTACGGATACCGCGGCGAGCATACGTAGGCTGTAATGATTCACTAGCCTCGATCGCCCAACTTCTGCCGCTGGAGCCGCGGAACTCCCCGTCCCAATCAATGTTGGCCCGAGACCATCCATGGTTGATCAGATAAAGCAAAACATCCGCATCTCCAGCCGTGGTTTGGCGGGCTTTTCTCCACTGGAGTTATTAAACTTTAAATATTGTGAGATGTTGGTCCTGTAGTGTCCGTTAGCTCGTCGGTACTATTGCCTAGCTAAGTAGGTCCCTGACGATGCTGACTAGAGATGAGATCGCATGACTCGCGCTAATTAGCCTATCAGGTTGGTCCTGCATGGGAGCCACTGGAATCTACATGCAACAATTGCGATTCGCGGAGTGCGCGTACTCTATACTCGTTAAGATTTAATCTGGGTCAACCCGTATTCGAACTACTGTGGTCTTGAGTCAAGTACAGTTTTTCGTGTCGATTGCGCTTTGATGTTCATTACGGAGTCCGGATGCTCTTCAATTTTTAACCCACCAATCCCATGCCTTGATCTCACAGCAGTGGTTTTAAGTAAGAATTCGAACGTGGCGAGAGACTCATGAGCGCCCTAACACTTGACAAGAAAATACACTATTATTATAGACGCTGTAGAGTTTCATGTCAAGTCCACGGGATTCAATGTTATACTCGGTGGGTTCCAAAGCCATTTTCGCCTTTTTAGACATGGGGGCAACTCAGCCCAACGGGTAAAATTCTGAATTTTCTAGAGCAGTGGATATCTTCCGCTACTAAAATTATGAAACTGGACTCCTGATCCCTCTTATCGCTGTTCGCCACGTTATGTGCAAGTGCTCGAGCCCCCTCCCCTCCTGGGATAGCGCTCTGCTAGCTTGACCCAGCTTTAAGCTCCATTATCGATTGGTAATTCTTAATGTTGCGCTGTGAGCAGCCCAGCACTCTCTGATTGGTCAGATTAAACCCACTGCGCGATTTAGCTAGCTTGATAAGGTCAATCTGACCGCCACCTTCAATTGAGAAAACAAGGCTCTTTCAATCAAAGCTGGAATGCTCGTTGTGACTAATCTACGCTTTGTACAACACA